>JARQOC010000004.1:430209835-430348670 GCA_033576535.1 Allobates femoralis | reverse complement strand
AGAAGCATCCACTAAGTACTGCTGAGTGAGTTTGCCACCATTCAGGATTGGATTAAACTGATTACGGACAGACAGCACATAGCAGTAATATTGCAGTTGTGTAATCCTGCGTGGACTTTGCCCTTGATGCTTGAGTCTATCATGCCAGTCCTGGTCTCCGTAAGGGAAAAATAAAGAATAGAGTACATCATCTAAATTACTGTGTAGAATGCTGACCTGTTGTGTTCTTGGCGCCAAAGGTTTTCTGGGGTCCGGTTTTAAATGTATTAAAATATCACGATGGAATGGTGGCTCTCCATTGTCATTTTCAAATACAACAGCAACTTCATTGACAGTTGGATTATTATATCAGCGAGGGTCTTGATTCCGATCTTGTTTAAGGGCCATGATGATATTTGGCATGAGAGTGCCATTAGCTTCAGCTTTAAGATGTTCTTCATGTTCCACATCCCGTAACATTTTGTAAGCAGCAACAAAGGGATTCACAATGTCTAATTGAATAGCAATTATACTTAACAAAGTGGGATGACATTTTTAATTTTATTGACAGTTTAAACGTTGTTCATTCGCAGTATCGGTATCCAAAATATACAGTTGGGCATAAGCTGGAACTTGATCATCAGAGGGATGTAGCGTTCCAGTACGATGATATATTTGTCCATGTATGCGGAAACAGTAAGGGCCATGTCCAGGTGGAGGGGAAATATTGGCACCCATGGAGGTGATAGCAAATGAGCTGTTAATACTACGGATGTTTTCCATGAGATTCTTACTGAACTCACTCTCCCCTATCAGCAATCGTTTAATCGGGATATTGGGGTATAGGTATATGGACTTTACCCTTGTGACAACACAGAGTAAATTTTTTATCTGCTGGTATCTCAGCATTAAAATGGAATGCTTCACAATGTTGACATAAATAGTTCATAGGACCACAGGTGTGTTCTACTACAGTACTGTCATCATTAGTAAAACCTGTAGGATGTAGAGGTTGTGGTAACGTAGCATTGGAATGGTTCTGTAAGCCAACATATATAAAGCGTGGACCTGGTGGAGGATCTTCACTGTCCACAGATTTAATCACTGAGGAGTTGGAAGGTGTATCGTGGTCAGGGTCTATTAATGTGGAGGTGCAAGGGTTTTTTTTGCGCCGTTCACGGCGTGCAGCAGCTGCATTTGGTAATGGATTGTTTGTTGCCTTAGAAGAGTCAGGTGTGAATCATGTATTATAAGCAGAGTTAACGGTGTGCAGGCGACGACGTTTATCATTTGGAGTGTCGGTAGGACAGTGTTTGCGCTTACGTGCAGATTTACCAACGGTTGCAGGAGGTTCAGGCAGCGCACTTTCAATGAATGCAGTTTTAGAAGCTGTATTGTGGGCAGAATCTATGACTGAGGACGTGGAAATATTATGTTTGCAACGTTGACGGCGTGCGCAGCAGCTTTATTAGTTAATCGATTAGTTTTTTCTTCAAAAGACTCATTAGTGAGGAGTTTAATGAAAGCAGCATTAACAGTGTTCAGGCGCTTGCATCTGTCCTCTGTAGTCTCGTTAGCACGCTGAGTGGCCTTACGTGCGGCATCAGCAGCTTTTAGCTGTGTGTCATTAGTACACATAACAGTGTCCAGGGTCTTGCATGTGTCCTGTGTACTCTTGTTAGCACGCTGTGTGGCCTTACGTGCGGCATCGGCGGCTTTTAGCTCTGTATCATTAATATACTTTCTATCAGACCTGATTTTACATGTGGCATCATCAGCTTTTAGCTGTGTGTCATTAGTATACATAACAGTGTCCAGGGTCTTGCATCTGTCCTCTGTACTTTTGTTAGCACGCTGTTTGCGTTTACGTGCGGCATCGGCGGCTTTTCGCTCTGCGTCATTAGTATACTTTCTATCACACCTGATATTACGTGCGGCATCAGCAACTTTTGGCTGTGTGTCATTAGTATACTTGCTATTAGAGCTCATGTTGGCAAAGGTAAAGAGCTTTAAGCGTGGTAGTGGCAAACAACAGGTTAATAAGATGCAGCGTCAGGAAGTAGGAAAATAGCCAGTTAATAATAGGCAATAGTTCTTTACAGGAATGCAGATATTAATAATAGGCAGTTTATATTGCAGAGAAATTGCTCAGCAATAATGGACAATGTCCTTATGTGGCAAATAATAGAGCAATATACCCAGTGTGCAGAGTTGGCACAGAAGAGGTTAATAAACGGCAGTCTCTCAGTATAACAGTCAGTGAACAATAGGCAGTATATAAAGAGAAAACACCAAACAGAAGTTCAATATTGGTGTGAAAATGTCACTGAAGCACTTCACAACGAAATATATATAGTGTAGGTAAATAGTCTTAGCTCTTTTTTGACGAAATTAGGCAGCAGCTTGCAGTGCGACGTCACTGGGACCGCCTCCACGCAGTAGAAACTGTGTCTGAGGTAAAAAATCAAAATGCGCGCCTGAAAATGGCGGGTGGAGTGTGTCGCAGTGCGGCGCGATTCTGATTGGTCGCTCGCGGCAGGCGCCGACCAAACAGAAGCGCGCCGCGAGAAACGGCGCCATGTTTTGAATCTGATGTTACAAAATAGATTTTAAAGATGGCGCCGCTATGCTCATTGGTCGCCGGCAACTGCGAGCGACCAATAAGAATAGCGGAGCGGGGCACGGAGCGGGCGCGTGTTAGCCGGGAGCCGACGTCGGCTCCAGGCTAGCTCGTGCCGGCGGAGCGGGCGCGAGGTAGCCAAGAACCGAGGTCGGGTCCCGGCAACGTCGCGCCGGCGGAGCGAGCCGGGGATCTCCGTGCCGGGCAGATCCGCGGCTCAGCTCCGGGGAGCCGTGAGCCAGCCGGAATTTGCCCGGTACCGCCGCCGCAATTCTGATTAGTCGCTCGCTTGCGAGCGACCAATCAGATTCAAGCCACAGCAGAGCGCCATCTTTAAAAAGCTAAGAAGTGAAAAAAAAAATTTAAAATATGGCGCCATGTTTCTCGGCACTCTTCTCATTGGTTGCCGTCAGGCGCGAGCGACCAATGAAAAGAGTGGGGCGGGCCACGGCGCCCTATTTGAAATCCAAAGTTCCCGCTGGATTTGAAATATGGCGCCGTGCCCCGCCCCACTCTTCTCATTGGTCGCTCGCGCCTAGCGCCGACCAATGAGACGAGCGCCACCATCTCTTACATTTTTTTTTTAACATTCTTAGATTTTGAAACATGGCGCCGTGCCGCCGCTTGAATCTGATTGGTCGCTCGCAAGTGAGCGACCAATCAGAATTGCGGCGCCACTGCCGGGCAAATCCCGGCTGCCTCGCGGCTCCCCGGAGCTGAGGCGTGGATATGCCCGGCACTGAGATCCCCGGCGCGAGGTAGCCGGGAGCCGAGCTCCGGCTACCTCGTGCTCACTTCGTGCCCCGCTATTCTGATTGGTCGCCGGCAGCCGCGAGTGACCAATTTGAATAGCGGCGCGATTTATGGCACCATACTTCAAATACACTGTACTCAGTGTATTTGAAATATGGCGACATAACGCACGCCGCTATTTTGATTGGTCGGGCCGCTGAAGGCGCCGACCAATCAGAATAGCGGTGCGATCAATGCCGCCATATTTAAAAGACACTCTGTACACTGTATTTGAAGGATGGCGCTATACAGTGCGCCGCTATTCTGATTGGTCGGCGCGCTGAAGGCGCCGACCAATCAGAATAGCGGCGCAATCAATGCCGCCATATTTGAAATACACTCAGTACAGTGTATTTGAAGGATGGCGCCATACAGCGCGCCACTATTCTGATTGGTCAGCGCGCTGAAGGCGCCAACCAATCAGAATAGAGGCAGGCGCTATGCCGCCATATTTAAAATACACTGAGTAACATAGTAACATAGTTTTTAAGGTTGAAGGAAGACTTTAAGTCCATCTAGTTCAACCCATAGCCTAACATGTTGATCCAGAGGAAGGCAAAAAAAACCCATGTGGCAACACTAAGCTCCACATTGGGGGAAAAAATTCCTTCCTAACTCCAGATACGGCAATCAGACTAATTCCCTGGATCAACGCCCTATCAAAGAATCTAGTATGTATAACTGATAATATTATAGTTTTCAAGAAAGGCATCCAGGCCCTTCTTAAATGTTAGTAGTGACTCACTCATTACAACAGCATGTGGCAGAGAGTTCCATAGTCTCACTGCTCTTACAGTAAAGAATCCGCGTCTGTGATTATGATTAAACCTTCTTTCCTCCAGACGTAGAGGATGCCCCCTTGTCCCAGTCTCAGGCCTAAGAGTAAAGAGATCATTAGAAAGGTCTCTGTACTGTCCCCTCATATATTTATACATTATTATAAGATCACCCCTAAGCCTTCGTTTTTCCAAGCTAAATAACCCCAAGTTTAATAACCTGTCTTGGTATTGCAGACCCCTTAGTCCTCTAATGACTTTTGTCGCTCTTCTCTGGACCCGCTCTAGTTCAGCTATGTCTTTCTTATACACCGGAGACCAGAATTGTACACAGTATTCTAAGTGTGGTCGCACTAGTGACTTGTATAGAGGTAAAATTATGTTCTCCTCATGAGCATCTATGCCTCTTTTAATGCATCCCATTATTTTATTTGCCTTTGCAGCAGCTGCCTGACACTGGCCACTAAATGTGAGTTTGTCATCTACCCATACACCCAGGTCTTTTTCAGTGACAGTTTTGCCCAGTGTTTTACAATTAAGCACATAATTATACCTTTTGTTTCCTCTGCCCAAGTGCATGACTTTACATTTATCCCCATTAAAGCGCATTTGCCATTTAGCAGCCCAAGCTTCTAGTTTACATAAATCCTCCTGTAATATAAAATTGTCCTCCTCTGTATTGATTACCCTGCAGAGTTTAGTGTCATCTGCAAATATTGAGATTCTACTCTGTATGCCCCCTACAAGGTCATTAATAAATATATTAAATAGAAGCGGGCCCAACACTGACCCCTGTGGTACCCCACTGTTAACTGTGACCCATTCTGAGTGTGTTCCATTAATAACCACCCTTTGTTTCCTATCACTAAGCCAGTTCTTAACCCACTTACACATATTTTCCCCTATCCCCATTTCCCTCATTTTATGTATCAACCTTTTGTGTGGCACCGTATCAAAAGCTTTTGAAAAGTCCATATACACCACATCCACTGCATTTCCTTGGTCCAGTCCAGAACTTACTTCTTCATAGAAGCTTATCAGATTAGTTTGACAGGAACGGTCCCTCGTAAAACCATGTTGATAATGGGTCATGAGGTTGTTTTTCTTCAGATACTCCAGTATAGCATCTCTTAGAAAACCCTCTAGGATTTTACCCACAGTAGAGGTTAAGCTTACTGGCCTATAATTTCCAAGTTCAGTTTTGTCCCCTTTTTGAATATTGGCACCACATTTGCTATACGCCAGTCCTGTGGTACAGACCCTGTTATTATGGAATCTTTAAATATTAAAAATAATGGTCTATCTATGACAGTACTTAATTCCTGCAGCACTCTGGGGTGTATCCCATCCGGGCCCGGGGATTTGTCAATTTTAGTGATTTTTAGACGATGCCGTACTTCCTCTTGGGTTAAGCAGGTGACATTTAATTGAGACTTTTTGTTATCACTGATCATATTGTCTGTCATGGGATTTTCTTGTGTAAATACTGTTGAAAAAAAGTCATTTAGCATATTGGCTTTTTCCTCATCCTCATCCACCATTTCACCCAGACTATTTTTAAAGGGGCCAACACCATCATTTTTTAGTTTCTTACTATTTATGTAGTTAAAAAATATTTTGGGATTCTTTTTACTTTCTCTGGCAATGAGTCTCTCTGTCTCAATCTTTGCTGCCTTGATTTGCTTTTTACAAATGTTATTTAATTTTCTGTATTTATTTAATAATGCTTCATCACTACCTACTTGCTTTAATTCCCTAAATGCTTTCTTTTTGTCACATATTGCACTTCTTACCGCTTTATTTAGCCATAGTGGTTTCCTCCTATTTCTAGCATGCTTATTCCCATAGGGTATATATTGTGCACAGGTCCTATTCAGGATGCTAATAAACATCTCCCATTTGTGTTGTGTACTTTTATGTCTCAGGACATCGTCCCAATTTATTGCACTAAGATCATCTCTCAACCGTTGGAAATTTGCCTTCCTGAAGTTTAGTGTCCTTGTAGCCCCTCTACTACACGTCTTAGTAAAGGATACTTGAAAGCTTATTAAGTTATGATCACTATTACCCAAGTGACCTCCAACCCGTATATTTGATATGCGGTCCGGCCTGTTGGTTAATATCAGGTCCAGCAGTGCCCCCCTTCTTGTTGGGTCCTGAACCAGTTGTGAAAGGTAATTGTCTCTCATAGTTTTCAAAAACTTATTACCTTTGCTGGAACTGCAGGTTTCTGATCCCCAATGTATTTCAGGGTAGTTGAAGTCCCCCATAATAATGACTTCTCCCTGAGTCGCTGCTTCATCTATTTGCTTTATGAGGATATTCTCCTCCACTTCCATTATTGTTGGGGATTTATAACAAACCCCTATCAGTAATTTATTATTTTTACCCCCTCCCCTTATCTCCACCCACAGGGACTCTACATTTCCATTAGATTCACCTATATTATCACGCAGGATGGGTTTTAAGGATGATTTTACATATAAACATACACCTCCTCCTCACCTATTTGTACGGTCATTTCTGAACAGACAATAGCCCTGTAAATTAACAGCCCAGTCATGGCTCTCGTCCAGCCAAGTCTCCGAAATCCCCACCATGTCATAATTATTTTCCAACAAAATCAATTCTAATTCCTCCATTTTGTTGGTGAGGCTTCTGGCATTAGTGAACATGCACTTTATGCATCTCTCTTTACCTCTATTCCTGCCTACTAGATTGACTGTTCTAACCCCACCCCCCATGCCACCCCCAATTTTATTACTTGTGCCCAGGTTACTATTTACACTATCTTCCCCTCCTATACAATGAATACCCTCCCCCCAAATCCCTAGTTTAAACACTCCTCCAACCTTCTAGCCATTTTCTCCCCCAGCACAGCTGCACCCTCCCCATTGAGGTGCAGCCCGTCCCTAGCATAGAACCTGTAGCCAACAGAGAAGTCGGCCCAGTTCTCCAGGAATCCAAACCCCTCCTTCCTACACCAATTCCTGAGCCACTTATTTATCTCCCTAATCTCCCTTTGCCTCTCTGGTGTGGCACGTGGTACAGGCAGTATTTCAGAGAATACTACTTTGGAGGTCCTTGCCTTAAGCTTGCAGCCTAATTCCCTGAAATCATCTTTAAGGACCTTCCACCTACCTCTAACTTTGTCATTTGTGCCAATATGCACCATGACCGCTGGGTCCTCACCAGGCCCTCCCAGTAATCTGTCAACCCGATCAGTGATGTGCCGGACTCGTGCGCCAGGTAGGCAGCACACTGTTCGACGATCCCTGTCTTTGTGACAGATTGCCCTATCTATTCCCCTAATAATCGAGTCCCCCACTACCAGCACCTGTCTGGCCTGCCCTTCTCTCCTGTTTTCCCCCTTACTGGAGCAGCCACTCCTCTGGCTTTCAGAGGTCATGCCCTGCTGCAGCAGTGCTGTACCTGAACTCACACCCCCCTCATCTGCCAACATAGCAAATTTATTGGGGTGTGCCAGATCAGGGCTAGCCTCCCTGGCAGCCTTTCCTCTACCCCGCCTTCTAACTGTCACCCAGCTAGCTACCTCATGGTCCTGCAGCTCCATACTACCATCCTCCCCCACATCTATCCCATTGAGCAGCTGTTCAGTGAGCAGCAGACTCCTTTCCATATTGTCTATGGATCTCAGGATTGTCAGTTGTTCATTTAGATCCAGTATCTGGGCTTCCAAATGCACAACGTACTCACATCTCACACAGCAGTATGCACCCTCGACCAGCTGGTCAAGGAATGCATACATGTGGCAAGATGTACACTGGATGGCATTGCCAATCATGGAGCTCATTTCCTAATGGGGATTGCACCAGACAGAAATGATAAGTAAAAATAAATGCAAAGTATTAATTAAATACAACCAGCAATTCAGTAAGTCCTCCCTTCCAAACTCCCTTAATCCAAAGTCACTGAATCACAAGTCACACACTTACTTCTGTCGCACTTGCGCTCTGTCACACTCAGCTCGCCACACTCGCTAGAAAATCAGATATAAAGAGATTTTTTTTTTTTTTTTCCCTTAGCAGAAAATCAGCCTACAGCTCAGTGTACTTCCAAAGGACTGGAAGCCCCAACCAGCTGCTTCTTGTAAACCCTTAAGGTGGGTTTACACGCTTCAATCTCGTTCCGATATCGCAGTTCAATGGCGCCGGAGCGCGCATTTAGTGCACGTTTCTCCCGCATCGCATTGGATGTTTACACGCTGCGATATCGGAATACAACGTCCGTGCAATGTCTACGCCCCCCAACCCAGGATCGCACACTTAACATGGGAGTCAATGGGTGACGTTTCAAATCGCATCGTAGTTGGGCGTTTACACAGCACGATCCGACTTCAATCTTCCTTCAATATCGGGGCATTGAATAGCACGCTCATTCAATCCCCGATATCGCATTGACATCGTTCCTGCATCGTATTGGACGTTCACACCATACAACGCAGGCACGATGTCGGGTCCAACGATTGAACCACGTGACTTTTGATTGAAATCGTACTACGATATCGCAACGTGTATACCCGCCATTAATTATGCACCCCCACCCTTAATTAACCCCTTGTAAGTATAGCTACACCACAGGTTTTAAGTGCAAAGAAGTTAACCCTTTAACTTACAGGTAGTAAAATAAGAGACTATAAACTTGTAGAGAGAAAAGAAAGTTAAGAAAGCCCAATAAAATTAAACAGGTAAAAAAAAACAAAAAAAAACAGTCAGCAATTCACACAGGTATTTGTTGCAGGATTCCCAAACACCTCCTCACTGAATCACAAGTCACACACTTACTTCTGTCGCACTTGCGCTCTGTCACACTCAGCTCACCACACTCGCTAGAAAATCAGATATAAAGAGGTTTTTTGTTTTTTTTTTCCCTTAGCAGAAAATCAGCCTACAGCTCAGTGTACTTCCAAACTGTACAGTGTATTTGAAGGATGGCGCCATACAGCGCGCCGCTATTCTGATTGGTCGCCGCGCTGAACGCGGCGACCAATCAGAATAGCGCCGCGCTGTATGGCGCCATACTTGAAATACACTGTACTCAGTGTATTTCAAATATGGCGGCATAGCGCCCTCCTCTATTCTGATTGGTCACCGCGTTCAGCGCGCCGACCAATCAAAATAGCGGCACACTGTATGGCGCCATCCTTCAAATACACTGTACTCAGTGTATTTCAAAGATGGCGGCATAGCGGCCGCCGCTATTCTGATTGGTGGGTGCGCTGAAGGCGCCGACCAATCAGAATAGCGGCGCACTGTAAGGCGCCATAGTTCAAATACACTGTACTCAGTGTATTTCAAATATGGCGGCATAGCGCGCAGCGCTATTCTGATTTGTTGGCGCCTTCAGCTCGCTGACCAATCAGAATAGCGACGGGTTCTATGCCTCCATATTTTAAATACACTAAGTACAGTGTATTTTAAGGATGGTGCCATACAGCACGGCGCTATTCTGATTGGTCGCCGCGTTCCGCGCGCCGACCAATCAGAATAGCGGCGCGCTGTATGGCGCCATCCTTCAAATACGCTGTACTGAGTGTATTTCAAATATGGCGGCATTGATCGCGCCGCTATTCTGATAGGTCGGCGCGCTGAAGGTGCCGACCAATCAGAATAGCGGCGTGCGCTATGCCGCCATATTTGAAATACACTGAGTACGGCAGCCGCGAGCGACCAATCAGAATAGCGGGGCACGGAGCGAGCGCGAGGTAGCCGGAGCTCGGCTCCCGGCTACCTCGTGCCGGGGATCTCGGTGCCGGGCATATCCGGGGAGCCGCGAGGCAGCCGGGATTTGCCCGGCAGTGGCGCCGCAATTCTGGTTGGTCGCTCGCTTGCGAACGACCAATCAGATTCAAGCGGCGGCACGGTGCCATGTTTCAAAATCTAAGAATGTAAAAAAAAAAAAAAAATGTAAATGATGGCGGCGCTCTTCTCATTGGTCGACGCTAGGCGCAAGCGACCAATGAGAAGAGTGGGGTGGGACACGGCGCCATGTTTGAAATCCAGCGGGTACTTTGGATTTCAAATATTGCGCCATGGCCCGCCCGACTCTTCTCATTGGTCGCTCACGCCTGACGGCGACCAATGAGAAGAGCGCTGAGAAACACAGCGCCATATTTTAAATTTTTTTTCCACTTCTTAGCTTTTTAAAGATGGTGCTTTGCCGCGGCTTGAATCTGATTGGTCGCTCGGAAGCGACCGACCAATCAGAATTGCGGCGGCGGTACCGGGCGAATCCCTGCTGGCTCGCGGCTCCCCGGAGCTGAGCCGAAGTTCTGCCCGGCACGGAGATCCCCAGCTCGCTCCGGCGGCGCGAGGTACCCGGGAGCCGAACTCGGCTCCCGGCTACCTCGCGGCCGCTTTGTCCGCCCCGTGGATCTCCAGGCCGACCTCCGGTGGGCTCGCGGATCCACGCGCCGGCGGAGTGGGCGCAAAGTAGCCGGGAGCCGAGCTCGGCTCCCAGCTACCTCGCGCCCGCTCCGGAGATAAATGTCCGCCGGTGGTCGGCCCTAAGCGCAGCGGACCTTCCTGAGGTCCGCTCCGCTTAGGGCCGCCATCTTGGTCCACCCTGAGCGGGTGTAGTAAACGCTGGTGACGCTGGTGACGTCACTTATCTCCGGACATTTATCTCCGGACATTTTATCTCCGGACAAAGCCACGGAAGTTGGCTTTTGGCCGGAAATAGAATTCTAGTCAATTATATAATAGATGGAATTCATTACAATATTTGGAGGGCTCTGTGGGGGCAGGATAATACTTGCAGGGCTATGATGGAGCCTTTATACTTTATGAGGGGCTATTTGAGGGCTGTGTTGGGGTCTATTATACAGTGTGAAGAGGTTTAGGGACCATTATACTATGTGGAGGGCTGTGAGGGAGCACAGTTGGGGATCATAGTGTGCCAGAGTAGTTGAGGGGTACTGTATGGTATGTGTGGAGGGTACTGTGGAGGAATTCACTGTGGGGGAATCATAATGTTTGGGGACACTTTTGGTGGCATCATACTTTATGGGGCAATGAAAGATCAATTCTCCCGCCGGTTGATCGGCACTTGTCCTCCCTCCTGCTCCTACATTGGGGGATGATGGGTGTGGCAGATGGATGATGTGGGCTGCAGGTGGACATTGGGGGATGTTGGGTGCAGCAGATGGATGATGGGGGCTGCATGGGGACATTGGGGGATGATGAGGCTGCAGAAGAATGATGGGGACATTGGGGGATGATGGGTGCTGCAGAAGGATGATGGGAGCTGCAGGCAGATTTTGGGGTATGATTGGGTCTGCAGATGGATGTTAGGATATTGGGAGATGATGGAGGCTGCAGAAGGCTGATGGAGGCTGCATGGGGATATTGGGGGATGATGGGGGCTGCAGATGGATGATTTGGATATTGGAGATGATGGGGATTGCGGAAGGATGATGTGGGCTGCAGGGGGACATTGGGTGATGATGGAGGCTGCAGGGGGACATTGGGTGATGATGGAGGCTGCAGAAGGATGATGTGGGCTGCAGGGGGACATTGGGTGATGATGGAAGCTGCAGAATGATGATGGAGGCTGCAGGGGGATATTGGGTGATGATGGGAGCTGCAGAAGGATAATGGAGGCTGCAGGGAGACATTGGCAGATGATGGAGGCTGCAGAAGGATAATGGAGGCTGCAGGGGGACATTAGGGGATGATGGGGGCTTCAGATGGATGATGAAGGCTGCAGGGGGACATTGGGGGATGATGGAGGCTGCAGGGGGAGATTGGGGATGATGGGGGCTGCAGAGGAAGATTGGCTAATGATGGGGGCTGCAGATGGATGATGGAGGCTGCAGGGGGAGATTGGGGGATGATGGGGGCTGCAGGGGGCGATTGGGGGATGATGGCGGCTGCAGGGGGAGATTGGGGGATGATGGGGGCTGCAGATGGATGATGGAGGCTGCAGGGGAGATTGGGGGATGATGGGGGCTGCAGGGGGCGATTGGGGGATGATGGCGGCTGCAGGGGGAGATTGGGGGATGATGGGGGCTGCAGATGGATGATGGAGGCTGCACGGGGAGATTGGGGGATGATGGAGGCTGCAGATGGATGATGGAGGCTGCAGGGGGAAATTGGGGCATGATGGGGGCTGCAGATGGATGATGGAGGCTGAAGGGGGAGATTGGGGGATGATGGGGGCTGCAGATGGATGATGGAGGCTGCAGGGGGAGATTGGGGGATGATGGGGGCTGCAGATGGATGATGGAGGCTGCAGGGGAGATTGGGGATGATGGGGGCTGCAGATGGATGATGGAGGCTGCAGGGGGAGATTGGGGGATGATGGGGGCTGCAGATGGATGATGGAGGCTGCAGGGGGACGTTGGGGATGATGGGGGCTGCAGATGGATGAAGGATGCCAGTTTGGTTATGGTGGTCTGTGATGACAATTACTGTACAGTATGTAATAAATGTTCATTTTTTTTGTTCATCAATAACAGTGAATTCTTCATGGAGATAAGACGTCCCCTGAAAATAAGACATTGCGCTTCTTTGGGGCAAAAATGAATATAAGACGGTGTCTTAATTTCAGGGAAACAGGGTATTAGCTCCAGACAGCCCCGTGTGTGGCGCTTGTGATTGGCTAAGTGTTTTGTGAGGGGCGTGGTCTGTTGGGAAGACGCGCCATTTTACCAGCTTAGGCTGCCTTCACATTAGCGTTTGTGTCTGCATGCTGATGGCATGCAGACACAAACGCAGTCAAAAGCAATGTCATTTGATGTGTCCGCAGCGGATAATGTCCGCCTGCGGACACATCACTGTGGAGCCCGGCCAGCCAATCGGACGTGTCCGGAGGCGGAGATCAGCGCCGGAGATCTCCTCCTCCCCGCCGCCGGTAAGCTCCGGGAAGTGTCAGCGGGGAGAAACAGCTGATGTGACAGCTGTTTGAATCTCCTGCGCCGACATCTCCTCTTGGTGTCGGCGCGGGAGATTCAAACAGCTGTCAAATCAGCTGTTTCTCCCCGCCGACACCACTAGGAGATTACCGGCGGCGGGGAGGAGGAGATTATTAGAGGCTGAGCTGATCTCCCGGTGGCCGTCTGCGATCTCCTGTGACATCACCGGCGGGCACCGGGAGATTTTTCAATGGGTCTGCAGCGTTCTCCTGCGCTGTCAAGCGCAGAACACTGCGGACCCATTGAAACCAATGCTTTTTTTGTGCGCTTGGGGACGCTTGCTGATTTTCCAAGGTCCCCGAGCACCCAAAAAATGCAACATGCTGCGTCCCGGGTGCGGATGCTGGACACCGGAAGGAGCAGATATCGTCCGCATCCGCACCCGAACGCAGCAAACGCAAGCACTATGCGTTCCTATGTTAAACATAGGAATCGCAGTGCGCATGCGCTTGACTGCGTATGGGAACGCAGCATACGCTGCCTTCCCATACGCAAATGTGAAGGCAGCCTTACTGCAGTGGTGGCTTGTTGATGCTCAGACTGCAGTCGTTGTATGGGTGGACGGTGCCCCATGGTGACATGTCTGACTAGTCAGTGCCAGGCAGTGATCACATTGGAGCTGCCCAGAGTTTTGTAGATGTGTGCCATAGATAATAGGTGGCAATCAGTGCTGCCTCCTGTGCTATAAGGCTGCAGCCACCATTGTGTGACTGTAGCTTGTGCCATTAATGATCCTTATTGTGGATTCTTCTATGAGATTCTTGCATGTGCGTGTGATGGTGCGGACATCCTTGTGCTTGGGGGGGTACCGTTTTAAAGTTCGCCTCAGGCAGCAGATAGGCTAGGTTCACCCCTGTGTACTCCTCTCTACATTTGAGTCTATTCACTGTATCTGCTTGTTATCCAGGGCTCCATCCCCGGATTGTGACTGTAGGACACACAGGGGAGCACAGGCTGTATTGTAGCACTATAGAAGCACATGGTGTGCAATGTCTTGCTGACTCTCTGTAAGCACTAGGCTGCAGCTCATGTGTTGCACACTCCACATGTCACAGGGCCCACAACACCGCACAAGTCCTCTTGTGTATGTGACGTGGTCGGCGATGTTGTGCCCCTTGTGACGACCCTCTTGCGAGTTGCTGGTCAGGAGCATTTTCTGGCTAGGGGACAAGACAATCGTTAGGAAGTGGCGCCCCCTATTCCTCAGTGCACTTGGTTTCGCCCGCCCTTCTGCGCGTCCCCGCAGGAAGCCTGTGACGCGTACTCTGGCTCTCGGCAAAGTGAAGTGTTACTGCAGCAGGGACTGGCAGGTGACGGCGGCCGTATACTCAGCCCCAGAGGTGAGTGCCATAGCAGGAATTCCCTACCTACAGCCGCCCTGCTCCGCTGTGCACACTGTCGGCTCTAGCAGGCATGCTGGGACTTC
The DNA here is from genome assembly GCA_033576535.1 of Allobates femoralis. Taxonomy (NCBI): domain Eukaryota; kingdom Metazoa; phylum Chordata; class Amphibia; order Anura; family Aromobatidae; genus Allobates; species Allobates femoralis. Next base: position 430,334,142 of record JARQOC010000004.1, on the reverse strand, counting down.
TAGTCTAGTCACTTCCCACAATGCCTCGCTATGTGCCCGCTGCTGCGCTGTACCAAGTGCACGTCAGAGGGGGACATTATCCGGCCACCAGCTGTCCCCCCATAGGCAGTGCTTGTAATGCCGTACTGAGGACCCTCACAAGGATGGCACATACACTAAAGTGCAGCCTCCTAGAATGCTAGGGATCAGAAGAGTAACTAAAGCCTGCTATACAGGTGAATGCAACCCCAGATGGACAACATGTGAAAGACATTAGTGTCATTCAACAGACTATGAAAAATGAAGTACACCCCCTGAAGAACCCGCTCTAGTGCCATTACCTGGACCCTTATCTTGTCACTATCAATCACTCACATTAGTTACTAACTAGGAAAAGGTCTTCAAATCAAGGAATATTTACTGGTGATGAAGACACGGCTCATACATGCCATAGACTGGCCTTTTCTGTAGTAACAACATATAGAAGTGAAACATGGACTATAAAGAAGCAAGACAGGAGAAAACTCAACGCCTTCAAAATGTGGTGCTGGAGGAGGTTATCAATACCACGGATGGCAAGATGAACACACAGGTCAATTTTGGAACAAATCAAGCCAGACATGTCACTTGAAGCAAGGATCAACAAGTTATGACTTGCATATTCTGGACACATCGTATGAAGAGAATAAGTACTAGAAAAGGACATTATGGTAGGAAGAATAGAAGGTACAAGGCAAATAGGAAGACCAGCAACCCAATGGCTTGATACTGTCAAACTAACGGCAGAGAAGACCCTAGTGGACCTATCTAGGCTCATGCAAGATTAGTCTTCCTACAGAGTATTCATCCATCAAGTCGCCATGGCTCGAGATTGAGCTAAAAGCCATTAAAAAAAAAAAGAGTTACTATGTGCTTGTTCTACTTAGCACTTATATTTGCAGGCTCAGAGAGGTCACAGTTCACTCCTGACAGTGGTTCAGCTGCACTATTTGACTGCACATCCACAGATCAGCTACTTCTCTTCATTTCTGTTCTGTTGACGGGATGTTACTGCAAATGTCATGCTGCTGGACAGCCGGCTCCTCCAATTCCAAACTCAGTATCACATCAGCTGTCACACCCTATCAACTGAGCAGAAAGCAAAAAAAGCAGCTGTTCTGTTGACATGTGGTAAAATAAAGCCGCTGAGTCATCGGCAGGAGCGATCTGTGAACACTTCGAGCCACTAGAACAAGGAGGTTGTTGGTAACTGCTTGCCTGTCAATTTTTAGCCCCATGAAAAAAAAATATGTGGAGCCCACTGGGACAGGGTACTCGGTACCGGTCCAGGGTATCACAGGAATCACGGTGGTCTTGGTCCGGACCGTGTCCCGGATTCCGCAAGTAATGGGGGGATATTTACAGGGGAGTTTGTCGTGACGCCACCCACGGGTTGTGGTCAGTGAGGGGACCACCGCTGCTACAGAACCTCCTGGGATGATGTTTGGCAGCTGGAGATGTAACAGCTCTCCACGGGTAGAGCTTGGTTCCCCAGGGCAGTGGTAGTAATAGTCTATAGATGGTGCTATGGATGTTGCAGGATAGGGGTAGTAGTAGAGATGATGGTAGTTTGTGAGAGCACGCAGGGTTTGAGCACAAGAATCACACACACTCACGGTGTTGAAGTTTTCCAAGGCTTTACTGCAGATGTTGGTAGCAGGGTACTGTCCACGGAGTCTGTACCGGGGCCGGTTTGCTCTCACACTGTCCGGGTCCTCAGCTTCCCACTGCTGCGCTGTGTGTGTGGCCCTGCTGCTTTAGTTGAGCTGCTGGCCTTGTCTCTCCTCACAGGTACCCACTTGCTAGGCCATGTTGCTTCGCTGAGGTACAGTGTAGATCTACAACCTCCACTATCCCGGTGTTTTCTGTGCTGCGTGTTTCAGTCACAGATTCGGATCCGGTATTCGGTCTCTGCGCTCCGCTGGGGCGAGTTATGAGGTAACTCCGTCTCCCAGCTATGTTCCTCTGTTTCTTGTACTCCTCTCCTCAGACCCTGGCTTCAGGCCTGAAAGTAGTCAGTGGTCCCTGTCAGGAGCTCAGCACTGCTCCCATTTACAGGTCCTCCTCCTAGTGCTCTCTGCACTAAACTGAACTATCAACTACTTCCTCCTCAGACCAGAATGTATCAGAGTGCTGCTTGAGCTCCCCCTTCTGGCCTAGAGGTGCTAGTGCAGTGTCAGGTGTTGTGTGGGGAGTTAACCCATGGTGTTGTTTCTGTGGCACTTAACCCCTGGAGTGCCACAAATACAACTTAGGATAACCGCTTTAAGTTAATTGAGGTCTGTGGGTATTCATTTATGCACAGTTCTCTTAAGGCACCGTTACACCTAGCGACATTCCAGTGTTACCGACAACGATACGACCTGGTAGGGATCGCTGGAATGTCGCTAAGTGGTCGCTGGTGAGATGCCACACAGGCAGATCTACTCACCGATGCGGCAACCCCTATGGTCGTTGGGATCTGTCACTGTTACGGGCATAGCATGGAGATCATTTGTCATTTTCCCTGTCACACACACCGAGGCAACATGCCCAGAGGAAGACAGACGATGAAAAAATGGTCCAGGCAATTCTGTAACAATCAGCAATCTCACAACAGGGGGGCCCTAGCAGCTACGTGTCACACGCAGCAATATCGCTGGCGAGGTCGCCGCAATGTCACAAAACCGGTGACGTTGCAGTGATATCGTTAGCGATATCGCTACATGTAACGGGACCTTTAGGCTGTGTGCACATGATTAATCAGCAGTGTTTTGGATCAGCATATTACCGCTGTGTTCAACAATACAAGCACAGTGGATGGGATTTCTAGAAATCCCATACCCACTGTGGTTCTATTGTACGCACCGCACCATCTTCTCACCTGTAGTGCAGGTTGCTGAATTTCCGCATCTCTGTAGCATGTTAATTTATTGCTGTGGTGTTGGAGATGATCTCAGCAGGTGAATGCAGGTAAAAGCCACCCTTCCCCAAAAGCAGATCAAGGGCACAGGGCGGCTGCGCTCACACACAGATTCCTTCAGGTTCGAAGACACCGAGTCCAGGACGTAGATTCTCTGCATCATCTGCAAATACCCTTATGTTTCACCCTAGCATTTCTATTGGCTGAGCTCTGACTTTTATTGGGTTTGCAATAATGAGATTCTTTTCTGTTCAGCCATTCTGATGTAGATTTGCTGCTGTGCTCAGATAATTGTCTTCCTACAGGTCAATTTTGGTCAAGCTTTAGCTTGGTTAGGCTGGGTTCACATTTGTGGACCCCTCCCAGCGTTCTGCGGAGGGATCCGCAATGTGACCGCAGCGCCGCCAGCTCCTATCTTTATAATGAAGCGCATGGTGCTGCTGACAGCGCATGACGTGCGTACCCATATGTGATCTGTGCGCAGGCGGTTGCCTGCGCACAAATCACACAGTCTGTCCGCACCAGGAATGCAACATGTCGGTCCCTGGTGCGGACGAGACTGTGTGATTTGTGCTCAGCGTCCGCCTGCGCACAGATCACATATGGAGTGAATGGGTGCGCACGGTTCATGCGCTGTCAAGCGCAGCACCGGTGCTCCATTATAAAGATAGGAGCTGGGGCCACTGCGCACAGCGATCCCTCCGCGAACGCTGGGAGGTCCGCAAATGGGGCAACCCAGCCTTAGATGGCTCACATTGACTCAATAACGCAAGTTACACTGATTGGTGGCTTCAAAACAATCTAATCATCACCTCACCTCACATATTTGACAGTGCTATGAGTGTTTGGGCTAATTAGCACTGTGTGGTTTTCCCATGATCTCGGCCCAAGGCATTATGGACAGACATCTGTACTGAGATTCTCCGTGTTTTTTTGGTTGTATGGATGTACTTGCAAATTTCAGATGAGGCTTTCTTCTCTCAACTCTTCCAAACAAGCCATACTTGTTGAACCTTATCTAATTTACTGTCATGAACTTAAACATTTAAAATGCTGAGGCCTTTAGAATTGGAGCTGTAGCTCTTGAGTTTTCTTTGCTGTTTTTTTGAGCATTGCACAGTCTGATGACTGTGCAGTTACTCTCACTCCAGTGAGATTGCCAACCATCTTGAACGTTTTCAATTTGTGATGATTTTTACCTTGTAGCATGATGGAGTCCAGATTGTTTGCAAATGGCCATATGAGCCTCCTAGATTGATGGGCAGTGACAATTGCTGCTCTAAGGGCACGTCACACGCATCAAGTTAGTGAACGTATCGTTTAAGCGACCTGCTGTTTCTGATCGTCTAAGCGATATCGTTTGTGCGTCGCTGCGTGTATCAAGCGATTTCTCTGTCGCCTCATTGGGGACACAGGACGTGGTGTTATGTTGCTGCACCAGAGGCGATACTAAGTGATCTGAAAAAGATTAAGTGGCTCCTCCTCTGCAGTATACACCCACAGGCAGGCAATGCCCAGCCGTTTTATGCTTCGGTCATAGGAGCACACACAAAAATTTTTACTCTCCGTTCGATTTAATTTTTTTAAGGAGACAAGGAAAATTGGCCGGATGGCCCCCGGCATACTCATCCCCGCCCCACTTGTGGCTGCAGAGCTGAGTCATAGTTTTCTTCTTCATGCCGTTACCCCTTCCCATTCCCCCCTGGGTCTGGCAGAAGTGGAGACTTCACGGACATTAAGAATCCTCATGCGTCTGTCCTCCTTCTCCAGCCCTGTGGTACCTGGCTAGAAGTAGAGATACACCATCATCCTGATGTCGGATAGATCTGGACCTACATCAGGATATGGGCTGCAGGATCTGGAATACTGAGGGACAGCCCCTCGTGGCACACTCCCGCATTGTACAGGGTCACCGCCAGCTCTATAACAGATAATGGGGACATGATCCTGTATAAGGATATTCCCATGGGCATCCAGCGCCAGGCAGCACCCGCATTGTGCAGGGCACCTGCAGCCTCTATAACAGATAATGTGGACATGATCCTTTATAAGGATATTCTCCTGGGGCACCCAGCACCATAATCCTAATGCACACGGAGCCAAAAGGGGATTGCTTGGAGCAGCGCTGGCAAGGACACAGCGCAGTGAGGTTAATTCCCTGGAACAGCCGCCGGTGTTTTGTGTACATACTACTGGTCGGTCCCTGCTTCCTGGGCGGCTTCTAATCCAGCCCCCGGCTTCAGCCTACATGTATACACGCCCACTCAATGATGCGCTCCAGACACATAGCGTCATCATTGAGGGGCGGGACTCGCGCCAAAGATACGTTCCGCATCCCTTATCCCATTGGTGGGAGGTGGAGTTCGCGCCCTCGAAGCCCCGCCCACCGGAGGTGTTTTCCAGGCCGCATTACCCTCTGTGTTTCTCACGGAGGGTGGGAACCAGAGGGCGGGACGGCACACGCACTCTCGGTTGGTACCCGCCCACATTCTGGCCGGGCGCCATCTTCTCAGCAGCGTGAGGTGCCAGCTCTGCGGGGACATTACATCTCCACAGCATCTCTGGCGCCATTTGGGCACAGGACTGCAGGGCATTGTGGCAGCAGCCACAGAGATCGGAAGACAACGACCGGTAAGCCACAGCGGTGATTCACCGACTGTGTTGCTCCTCCATACTCCCTCAGGGCGGCAGTACCCCTATATAACTGGCATCATGTCCAGCACACGTAGTAAGGCCACTAAGGCACCTACTACCTTTTATGCAGCTTGCACAGTGTGCAAAGCCCCATAATCTGGGGGATGCGCTTCCCCTCACTGTCCGGACTGCATACAAAGCGTGACACCAGAGCCCCCCATACCCCTGGCACCTGCGCATTCGCCGGCCCTTCCGGATTGGGCCACTATTATGTCTCAATCAATGTCTCAATCAATGTCCCAGGCAATTGAGCAGTTATCTCGTACACTACTCCAGGCTATGCAGAGCCGTCCGAACCCTGATCACACAGATCAGCCCTCGGACCACAGGTTCACAGAGGGTCCCACGAATCAGACGAGAGTTCCGATCATAGTTCAGATCGGGTATGTGACGCAGCTCTGGACCTTGAGGAACCAGATTCGGATACACTGGTGGAGGAACTCGTCTCCTCTATTAACACAGTACTAGACGTAGCCGACCCGGCCGTGGCGACCCCGGCTAATAAGATTTCATTTAAACGCCCCAAAAAGACTCTCAAATGATTCTATGACCATCCTGATTCCATACCCGTAAGACTCCGGACGCATGTTACCCCTTCCGCCCAGAGGTCTTACGCAGCTGGGCTGAGTCTCCTAAGGTAGACCCCCCCAGTATCTAGACTAGTGGCTTGGACGCTACTGTCATTACCAGACAGTTCCTCCATAAATGACTCGACAGATCGCCAAGTTGAACTCTTAGCCAAATCCGTATTTGAGGCTGTCCGTGCCTCATTAGCACCCGCTTTCGCCTCCGTGTGGGCGGTAAAAGCTGTCTCTGCATGGATCACTCAGATCCATGCCTTAACACAAGACTCGCTGCCGAAGTTGCTTCATTAGTAGCTCATGCGGCCACCGCAGCTAATTATGCCATCCTCGCCGAATTGGATGCAGCTAACCGGGCTTCCTTAGCCTCGGCTAATGCTATTGCTATTCGTTGAGTACTCTGGCTGCGAGAGTGGAAAGCAGATCCTGCTTCAAAGAAAACCCTTACCAGCTTACCCTTTTTGGGAGAAAGGCTGTTCGGTGAGCAGCTAGATAAAATTATCTCGAACGCTACAGGCGGGAAAAGCACTTCCCTTCCACAACAGAAGTTCAAAAAGCCGTTCAATCAACGTCAACAATCTAGATTCCGATCCTTTCGGAACTCCTTTGGCTGGTCGGTATCCAGACCAACCACGACAAACAATAACCGTTTTCGCACGGACAGGACCCGGATGTCGCAGAAAAGCGATTCCGCCTGGTAATCTCAGTCCCGACAATCCAAGCCCAAGGGATCTAGGACTCCTTTCCCCCGGAAGACATTCCCCTGGTAGGGGTAGACTGCTCCATTTTTGAGATGTCTGGCTTCCTTGGGTCCAAGACAGATGGATTCAGGATATCATGTCTTCTGGTTACAAAATAGACCTACTATCTCGTCTTCCGCACTGTTTTTTCTTACAAAATCCCCGTCGTCTCGGGCAAAATCCTTGGCATTACACCAGGCGGTGGAATCTCTACGATGCATCGGAGTCATTGTGCCGGTACCACATGAAGAAAGATTTCAGGGGTTTTACTCCAATCTCTTCGTGATACCCAAAAAAGATGGTTCGGTGCGTCCACTACTTGATTTCAAGTTACTAAACAAACACATTAAAGTTCGCCACTTCCGAATGGAGTCCCTGCGTTCCGTTATTGCATCCATGGAACAAGGAGAATATCTAGCGTCCATCGACATACAGGACGCCTATCTGCATATCCCGATAGCAGTGTCCCATCAGCGATGTCTCAGGTTTGCAGTGGACCAAGATCACTACCAATTCGTGGTGCTTCCATTCGGTTTGGCAACAGCCCCAACGGTATTCAAAAAGGTCATGGCGGCGGGCATGAACGTACTACACTCTCGGGGAATTGTGATCCCGTACCTAGACAACCTCCTCGTCAAGGCGCCCACATTCACGGAATGTGAGTCAAGCATCGCCATCACGGTGAACGTGTTGCGGAAGTTCGGCTGGTTAATCAACTATCAGAAGTCGACGCTGATACCAACACAATCCCTAACCTATTTGGGCAAGCAGTTCAATACCACGACAACCAAAATCAAGTTACTAAGGGACAAGGCACAAGCTCTCCGGTCGAGAGTTCGCACTCTTCTACAACGTCGGACACAGTCCTTCAGTCAGGCAATGAAGGTTCTGGGCAAGATGGTAACAGCGATAGAGGCTGTCCCTTTTGCCCAGCTCCATCTGAGACCACTGCAGTTGGCAATACTCAAGAATTGGAACAGAAATCCAGCATCCCTTGACAGACAATTCCTTCTGTCCCCGTCGACCAGGATATCCCTGCGCTGGTGGCTCAGACCCGGAACTCTGTCCCGAGGTCAATCCTTCCTTCCTTCCCCCACATTGGCATCTGTGGTAAGTACTTCCCAGTCTCAAGGGTTGGGGCGCGGTGTATCTCCACACAGGACACGTAGACTGAAGACGAGTCACACCTTCCCATCAACGTCCTGGAACTCAGAGCATTATACCTAGCTCTCCGGTCATTCCACCACCTGCTAGCGAGGAAACCGGTTCGGATTCAGACCGACAATGCCACAGCGGTGGCATATATCAACCATCAAGGAGGAACTCGCAGTCGTCAAGCAATGCAGGAAGTACGTCGTACACTCCAGTGGGCGGAAGACACAGACTCGGTTCTCTCAGCAGTCAACATCCCGGGGGTGGACAATTGGGAGGCGGACTTCTTAAGTCGCCAAGGAATGGACTCCGGAGGATGGTCACTGCACCCGGAAGTATTCCACTCATCTATTAGCGGTGGGGAACGTCAGATGTCGATCTCATGGCCTCCCGCCTCAACACCAAAGTACCAGCGTTCATGGCTAGGTCGTACGACCCTCAGACGCTAGCAGCGGACGCGTTGGTACAAAACTGGTCGAAATTCCATCTACCGTACATCTTTCCCCCACTACCACTCCTCCCCAAGGTGGTGAGGGAGCTCAGGAACGAATGCAGACGCGCCATTCTGGTGGCCCCAGATTGGCCCAGGCGCACCTGGTACCCAGACGTCGTGCAACTGACGGTCGAAGTACCCTGGAAGCTTCCAGATCGGCCAAATTTTCTATCCCAGGGGCCGTTCTTCCATCACAATTCCTCAGCACTCAACTTGATGACGTGGCCCTTGAGTCCTAGGTTCTGACTCAGGCGGGCTTACCGCCAGAGGTCATTTCCACCATGCTACAAGCTCACAAGCAGGTCTCAGCAAAGACATACCACTGCACGTGAAAAATATTCTTGGCTTGGTGTACCTCGAAGGGTCACCCCCCCCCCGTGGCCCTGTTCACTGTCCACGGTGCTCAGCTTTCTACAATCAGGGCTGGACGCAGGCCTGTCTTTGGGTTCGTTGAAAGGTATCGGCACTTTCGGTGCTGTTCCAGAAACATTTGGCCAAGATCCCGCAGATGCAGACTTTTCTTCAAGGGGCCTGTCACATTGTTCAACCATATTGGAGACCCCTGGATCCGTGGGATTTGAATATTTTTCTCACGGTGCTTCAGGGTCCACCTTTTGAACCTCTGTGGGAAGTATCTCTTCTTCATCTCACACAAAAGTTGACCTTTCTCGTTGCTATCACGTCACTTCGTACAGTGTCGGAACTAGCGGCACTTTCTTGTAAACCACCATTTCTGGTATTTCACCAGGACAAAGTGGTCTTACGTCCAGTACCCACCTTCCTACCCAAGGTGGTGTCGGATTTTCATCTAAATCAGGACATCTCTCTGCCGTCTCTGTGTCCGGCTCCTGTCCACCGGGTTGAGAAGGCTCTACATACACTGGACCTGGTTAGAGCCCTTCGTATTTACGTATCGAGAACGGCACCATTCAGAGACTCAGATTCTCTGTTTCTGCTCACTTCTGGGGTCCGTAAGGGTAAACCCGCTTCCAAGGCTACCTTGGCCAGATGGATACGATCCACCATCACGGAGGCTTACGAACTCAAACTTTTGCCTCCTCCGACGGGCCTCAGAGCGCATTCTACCAGGTCTGTGGGGGCTTCCTGGGCCTTCAGGCACCAGGCGTCAGTAAAGCTGCCACTTGGTCCAGTTTACACACCTTCACTAAACATTACCAAGTACATGCTTATGCATCAGCAGATGCAGGTCTGGGCAGGCGCGTCCTTCAGGCGGCCATTGCCCATCTGTGTTTTCCCACCCAAGGACTGCTTTGGATCGTCCCACGGTCCTGTGTCCCCCAATGAGGCAACAGAGAAAAGGAGATTTTTGTGTACTCACTGTAAAATCCTTTTCTCCTAGCCTCTAATTGGGGGGACACAGCACCCACCCTGTTGCCTTTAGGGCCATTTACTACGGTTCTGTATCATTACCTGTTATAGTCAATGTTTACTTGCCTGGTTGTTGTTCAGGCCTTGTTTTGTCATGTTGATAACTCCTACTGCTTTGGCACTAAAACTGGCTGGGCATTGCCTGCCTGTGGGTGTATACTGCAGAGGAGGAGCCACTTTAATCTTTTTCAGATCACTTAGTGTCGCCTCCTGGTGGCAGCAGCATAACACCCACGGTCCTGTGTCCCCCAATTAGAGGCTAGGAGAAAAGGATTTTACGGTGAGTATACAAAAATCTCCTTTTTTTCTTTGAAAAATCGTTTGATTGCTTGATAGCAGATTTGTGAACATGTTCACAAATCTATCGTTGTTCGGCCGGTGGACAAACAGCATCGCTGCGTGTGACAAAGGCAGAGCAACGATGAACGAGCTCCCATCGCCTCGCAGCCTATGCTGGAGCTCGTATCCATGGTAAACATCGGGTTACTAAGTTCCGCGCGGCAGCTAGTAACCCAATGTTTACCATGGTTACCAGCGTTCTCGCTGGTCCACATCGTTGGTGAGTCTGCCTGTGTGACAGCTCACCAGCGTTGTGAACAATATTGTTAGCTATCGCGCGTGCATGTGATCGCTAACAATATCGTTCAGGAAACTGAACCGTGTGACGTGGCCCTAAGTCTTGTTGAGGTCTTTCCTCCTTGGCCAATTTTTCACACCCTCCTGAATCCTTAAAGAGGACCTGTCTCCAACCATGCATGGTGATGTAATTACAGCACTGAATGCAGCATTCAGGCAAGGGGTCCCCCAGCCCTTGAGCCCCCTGTACCCCGAGAGAATACACTTTGAAAACTTACATTGTGGAGCCAAATAAGAGGTGGCTTGTGGCTGGAGCCAAAGGGCAGTTTCACACCCCCTGTATGTTTTATCTGCCCACCGCCGCCTCCCTGATGCCAATCATTGTCTCCCTCGCCTGCTGCATAGTATACAGAGCTTATTGCAGTGCTGGCTGCTTTTCCCCGCCTCCTGCAGGGACGTCACCACCTTTCCCCGCCCTGCTCCATGGTTAACATGGAGCAGGGCGGGTATAAGCGTGATGTCACACCCACAAGCCACCTCCTATTTGGCCCAACAATGTAAGTTTTCAAAGTGTATTATCTCAGGGAACAGGGGATCTCAAGGGCTGGGGGACCCCTTGCCTGAATGCAGCAGACATGCTGCATTCAGTGCTGTAATTAGATCACCATGCATGGTTGGTGACAGGTCCTCTGTGAAGGTACCGTCACACAGGGACATATCTCCGGCGATATTGCCGGGGATCGCGGGAGCGCGCATCCCTGACAACATCGCCGGGGAGCTGTCACACTAAGCAACTTACCGGCGATGTCGCCGGCTAGTTGCCGCGGCTATCGCTCGCTGGGTTGTCCAGCAACCCAGCGAGCGATAACCCGCAATGTAGTAGATAGGCGGAATCGCCCGTTACATTGCGGATCGCCGCGTTACACAGGGCGATCAGGCAGAATCGCCTGAGCAACATCGCCAGGTTTCCCAACATGGTTGGGAAACCTGGCGATGTGACTCAGGCGATTCATCGCCTGATTATCGCCCTGTCACACGCGGCAATTCGCCGGCGATGTCGCCGCAACCTGGCCACGCCCCTCGGTTGCCGGCAACATCGCCGGCGATATGTCCCTGTGTGACGGTACCTTGAGGTACCGTCACACGCCTCCATATCGCCGGCGAGAACGCTGGCAGTTCCCGAATTTGGCGATGTGGAAACCACATCACATGTGCGTAGTGGCGTGTGACTGGGCGATTCTACGGCGAGAAATCGCCGGTGGAGCGTCACCTGATTGCCCTACAGAGAAATCAAGCGATTTCAGTGTATCGTGGCGTGTGACAGGGCGATAGCAACATACACAGCGATCCTGAAATCAATCCCGTAGGCGTGCTTGGATGGTGTTTTTTTTGCGGCGATTGGTGGGTCATATTGCGTTCAGATTGGCTGGCCGTGTCCGAGGCGCCTTATTTGATGACCCGTGCGTTCACGCAAGGCTGACCAATGGGAATGCAGTTCCATCCACCAATCGTAGTGATAGGGGCGCGGTGAAACCCACTCTAGCACACCTCTATCGAAACATTATGGCCACATCGCTGCTACGATCGTGGCGTGTGACGTGGCTATGTGTGAAGGGAAGATCGCTTCTGGTCTTCTGCAGGCGATTTCAGGGACGCAGGATCGCAGAAGATCGCACACTAGATAGCTACATGTGACCGCTCCACAGCGATGTGAACAAATTTCTCTAAACGTGCGCGCTTACGTCAAATCGCTGGCGATATGGAAGCCATATGGCAGTGTGTGATGGTACCTTTAGACCATCAGATTGCCAAACCGTTTGCTTTTAAAGGCCTGTTTGACACATCCGTGCAAAACACGGATGTGTGAAACAGGCCCTTTTTGAGGGGTCCGTTTATCTGTTTGTCACTCATGATGTGGAAACCCTTCTATAGGGAGAGCTTTTGGGTGGACACAAAGGGTCTTCACATTGCCAGTGAGTTTCAAATTAATATTCATTCATGAATGGAGACGAGACATGTCTGCAGGTAGAGTCTCATCTGTCTGAGGTAGCCAAGACTCACCAATTTATTACAAGAAAAGCGGAAGTACATCCATTACATGTAACTGAAAAAGGAAACCAAAATAGATATCAGTTGTAACACACTTCCCGTGGCCCAACGTAAAACCTTCTTGACAGGAAACTCACAGGAAACCAGTATTCCTTAGTCAGACATTCAATGATGCAAGTTTTAGACAAAAGCTACAGACATAGAAAAACATATAATTGTTTCTAAATAATAATGAAGCCAGATATAAAATATTAGCCATAACACTCAGTTGACACATTCGTGCGCTATCCACGGATAGCACACAGACAGCCTATCATTGCAAACTCACCTGTCTCCAGCACTGCCTGCTCCTCTCACTTCCGGTCTGCTCTTGGGCTCAGTGCCCTGAATATTAGAGTAATGAGCTGCCCTGGAAGAGAGAGGAGCAGGCAGCGCTGGAGGGAGGGGAGAATAAATTCTTTATTTTTAAGGTTAAAACTTTTGACTTTGGTCCGTGCACACAGATGTCACACAGTAAACATCCGTGTGCAGGACGTTTTGGGCCAAAAGTGGTCCGTGCTGCAGGCAAAAAACAGACATGTCGCCGTGTGGAGCACATGGACATGCGTCTGCTCCACGCGGAGATACAGTCTGTGCGGTATTATGGATATGTGAAGGGGCCATAGAGAATACGGTGCTTCCGTATGTCCGTGCCTCCGGCATGTGTCAGCATGGACCACATATTCTTATGACTGTACGCTATAGACCATAGGTCACATCTCTCGCTTTTTGCATGTGTCTAAAAAATGGGCCTCAGGTGCCCACTATCCAAGACGGAGAGGTGACTGCTCATGTGCTGCTATCTCCATTCAGAAAATTGCAGCACATTATTTTCTGCTCTTCAACCACTGCAGTATTACAGCGAGCCATTTCTCTGATAACAATCGGCATTCCTATATGCATTTCTTGGGAGACTGTAGTACATGTCAGTGACATCTGGGAGTAGTTTACCAAGACTGAAATATCATTTTCAACAGGAGCCTGCTGGTTTAAGAAGCGCCCAATTTGTTAACACACAATGCATAATATATTTGCATTGTAAATTGACCAGCACTGTGCAATTGAAATGCAGTGTCAATGCAAAGTGTGAAATGTATGGCTTAAGCCCCCGCACACATAGTGTGATCGCTAGCGAGATCATTGCGTCACAGGTTTTGTGACGCAACAGTGACTTCGCCAGCGATCTCACTATGTTTGACACATAGCAGCAACCGTGCCCCTGCTGTGACCGGTTCCCCGCTGTGACATCGCCAATCATGTCGGAATGGCCTGGACCATTTTTTTTTTTTAACAATAAATTTTTATTGAAAGAGTCTTGCAATTAACAAAATAGCGTACACGCAACCAAGTTAACTATTATCAAATGAGTAAATACCCATAATACTGTTATACAAATCGAATGTTACTTGAATGTACAATATACAGTAACATGGGTACTTGGAACCGAATTAATCAGCTAGACTAACTTACATCAGAACTTAAATATACAGGGACGAGGGGGGGTATGGGAGGAATATAGAGAGGGGAAAAGGAGGCGAACAACAGGGAGTATTGTTCCTTCGAAATCCGGTCAAATTGAGATTACATAAATTTGAAGTTAAGAAGCTTAATCTGAACAAGGAGTTGTTATATATACGGATGAAATCCGGGGGTCCCACCAATTGAGTACCTTGGTCCTTCTTTTAATGTCATGAGCTAACATCAGCTCATATTGCAGATGTAAATTTAGTCGGGATAAGAGTTTATCTCGAGTTGGTATTTCAGGGTTTTTCCAGTGTATGGAGACGCATTGTCTGGCTGCAATCAAAACATTTGTCACAATGGGACGTATTGGGGACGGCCACTCTGTCAGACCCAAGCCCAGGAGAGGTAGAGTGGGAGTCAAAGTAAAAGTAATTCCCGTAAGGTCTATGAGCAAGGCCTCCAGAATCGCCCAAAACTTTTGAATGCAGGGACAGTTCCACCACACATGCTGAGCAGTTCCAATTTGATTGCACAACTTCCAACACAAAGGTGAAAGGGCAGTTCCCTGAACCTTGAAGTGTGCAAGTTTGTAAGGTGAGAGGTACCAGTCCATGTGGAGCTTATTCACTTGTTCCACATGATTGATACACGTCGAAAAAGCAGATGCATGGACAGAAGCTTGTTGTCATTGCTCCACCGAGACTGTGAAGGAAAGCCGTTCTTCCCATCTAATCATGTGAGGCAGTTTATGATCGCCTCTGTGATGTAAGAGGGCCTTGTATAGTATGGACATACCATGATCACTTAGAGTTTGCGGCTTAAAGTCTCTTTGGACAGAGTCATCTGGAGCAATGGAGTCAAATCGAGGGAGCTTTATGGATTTAAGAAAGTGCCTAAACTGTAAGTAGTGGAAAAAGGTAGTGCGCGGTAGACCATAGGTCTTAGCTATCTCTACAAATGGCATGACTCCATTGTCATCCATCACCTGGCCAGGAGATAAAATACCCCTCGTTTTCCATGAAAAGAGAGAGATTCCACTGAACGTTCCACCGCTGTCAATGTAATATAACAGTTCATGAAAGGGAGGAAATCTCTGCTTAAGCGAGACCATATATTGGAGCAGAGCAATCATAGATTTTAGAGATTCGAAGAAGACCCATCTCCAGCAATAACCTAGTGGAACAATTCGGAGCAAGGGCTAGCTCAGTCTGCATCCAAAGAGGATCTGGGGCATTCATCCACCAGATCTTAGCTGCAGACAAATGGACTGCAGTATAGTAAGAGGTTACGTCTGGAACGCCCATACCCCCCAAGCCAGAAGGGAGACTAAGAATCTAAGAGCTTATGCGATGAGTTTTATTTCCCCAAATTAAACGGCCCAAAATCGCTTGTAGTAAATGAAGTGTTTTCTTCAGAAAGGGGATAGGTAAGGCAGCGAAGAATATAAAGAATTTTTGGCAAATAAGTCATTTTTATGAGTTGTATCCTGGCTACCCATGAAAGATGCAAAGGAGCGCGGGAGTCCAGTCCCATTGGACTGGGAATTTGTTTTGAAGTTCTAGGTTTTGGGCAGTTTGGACATTGATGGGGAACAGCAGAGACTTAGAGGGGTTCAATTTATAGTAAGATGCTTCGGAAAATTCAGAGAGAATCTCCATGATTCTTGGAATTGTCTTAGTGATGTCAGTACATACAAAGATGACATCGTCTGCATAGAGACCAATTTTATGCTCTAGTTTACCAACCTGTAGCCCTACATCTACATTATTATGCTGCACTCAGTCCTGTCTATGAAGGTGCTAACTAAACACAATTCTATTTCAAATATAAATAGTTGCACTCGACACAGACTTATTTCTATATAGAGAAAATTGAAAATGAAAAAGTAGAGATACTTGGTATTATGGAAATGGCCAAATCGATAATTCACCCAGTTGCCACACTGAGGCGATCTCTGTTAACTGGTCCTAACACTAATGTAGCTGCCTGATGTATTTCTGGGCTTTTCCTCATTGGCTGATACCAGAGAACAATGGATTTGCAGTCTTATAGCTAAACACAGGTGCTTTGAATATATAATTGGTGCCTTGGGAAAAGAGGTTAACCCCTTAGGCGTGCTAGAGACTGATACCAGAGGGCAATAGCTTATATCTCACAACTAGAGTGAGGAAAGGTGCTAGCAAACGGGTGTTGAACCCATGGCTTTAACACCCGTTTGCTAGCACCTTTCCTCACTCTAGTTGTGAGATATAAGCTATTACATGGGTTCAACACCCGTTTGCTAGCACCTTTCCTCACTCTAGTTGAGATTTAAGCTATTGCCCTCTGGTATCAGTCTCTAGCACGCCTAAGGGGTTAAACCTCTTTTCCCAAGGCACCAATTATATATTCAAAGCACCTGTGTTTAGCTATAAGACTGCAAATCCATTGTTCTCTGGTATTAGCCGATGAGGAAAAGCCCAGAAATACATCAGGCAGCTACATTAGTGTTAGGACCCAGTTAACAGAGATCGCCTCAGCGTGGCAACTGGGTGAATTATCGATTTGGCCATTTCCATAATACCAAGTATCTCTACTTTTTTGTTTTTCAATTTTCTCTCTTTAGAAATAAGTCTATGTCGAGTGCAACTATTTATATTTGAAATAGAATTGTGTTTAGTTAGCACCTTCATAGACAGGACTGAGTGCAGCATAATAATGTACAGTGTTGGCCAAAAGTATTGACACCCCTGCAATTCTGTCAGATAAAACTGTTTCTTCCTGAAAATGATTGCAATCACAAATTCTTTGGTATTATTATCTTCATTTAATTTGTCTTCAATGAAAAAAACATAAAAAGAATTGTCTTAAAGCCAAATTGGATCTAATTCCACACCAAACATAAAAAAGGGGGTGGACAAAAGTATTGGTACTGTTAGAAAGATCATGTGATTCTTCTCTAATTTGTGTAATTAACAGCACCTGTAACTTACCTGTGGCACCTAACGTGTAGGCAATAACTAAATCACACTTGCAGCCAGTTGACATGGATTAAAGTTGACTCAATCTCTGTCCTGTGTCCTTGTGTGTACCACATTGAGCATGGAGAAAAGAAAGAAGACCAAAGAACTGTCTGAGGACTTGAAAACCAAATTGTGAGGAAGCATGAGCAATCTCAAGGCTACAAGTCCATCTCCAAAGACCTAAATGTTCCTGTGTCTACCGTGCGCAGGGTCATCAAGAAGTGTAAAGCCCATGGCACTGTGGCTAACCTCCCTAGATGTGGACGGAAAAGAAAAATTGACGAGATTTCAACTAAAGATTGTGCGGATGGTGAATAAAGAGCCTCGACTAACATCCAAACAAGTTCAAGCTGCCCTGCAGTCCGAGGGTACAACAGTGTTAACCCGTACTATCTGTCGGCGTCTGAATGAAAAGGGACTGTATGGTAGGAGAACCAGGAAGACCCCACTTCTTACCCCGAGAAATAAAAAAGCCAGGCTGGAGTTTGCCAAAACTTACCTGAGAAAGCCTAAAACGTTTTGGAAGAATGTTCTCTCTTTTTGGGCAAAGGCATCAACATAGAGTTTACAGGAGAAAAAAAGAGGCATTCAAAGAAAAGAACATGGTGTCTACAGTCAAACATGGCGGAGGTTCCCTGATGTTTTGGGGTTGCTTTGCTGTCTCTGGCACTGGACTGCTTGACTGTGTGCATGGCATTATGAAGTCTGAAGACTACCAACAAATTTTGCAGCATAATGTAGGGCCCAGTGTGAGAAAGCTGGGTTTCTCTCTGATGTCATGGGTCTTCCAGCAGGACAATGACCCAAAACACACTTCAAAAAGCACTAGAAAATGGTTTGAGAAAAAGCACTGGAGACTTCCAAGGTGGCCAGCAATGAGTCCAGACCTGAATCCCATAGAACACCTGTGGAGAGATCTAAAAATGGCAGTTTGGAGAAGGCACCCTTCAAACATCAGGGACCTGGAGCAGTTTGCCAAAGAAGAATGGTCTAAAATTCTAGCAGAGCATTGTAAGAAACTCATTGATGGTTACCGGAAGCGGTTGATCCGAGTTATTTTGGCTAAAGGTTGTACAGCCAAGTATTAGGCGAGGGTGCCAATACTTTTGTCTGGCCCATTTTTGGAGATTTGTGTGAAATGATCAATGTTTTGCTTTTTGCTTCATTCTCTTTTGTGTTTTTTCATTGAAGACAAATTAAAGGAAGATAATAATACCAAAGAATTTGTGATTGCAATCATTTTCAGGAAGAAACTGAGTATTATCTGACAGAATTGCAGGGGCGTCAATTTTGGCCAAAACTGTATATGTATGACATGGGTTCAACACCCGTTTGCTAGCACCTTTCCTCACTCTAGTTGTGAGATATAAGCTATTGCCCTCTGGTATCAGTCTCTAGCACGCCTAAGGGGTTAACCTCTTTTCCCAAGGCACCAATTATATATTCAAAGCACCTGTCTTTAGCTATAAGACTGCAAATCCATTGTTCTCTGGTATCAGCCGATGAGGAAAAGCCCAGAAATACATCAGGCAGCTACATTAGTGTTAGGACCCAGTTAACAGAGATTGCCTCAGCGTGACAACCTGTAGCCCTTTCACAGTAGGTTCAGTTCTTATCCTTGCCTCCAAGGGCTCCATTATAAGAGCAAAAATGAGGGGCGAGAGTGGGCATCCTTGTCTTGTCCCATTGGTGACCTCAAAATTTGAAGAAATGAACCCAGAGGCACGGACCGATGCATTAGGTGAGGAGTAAAGAGCCATTATTGAGTTTTTGATATCCCCCTCAAGACCACATTTTTGTAGTACTGTGTCCAAATATCCCCAGTGCACCCTATCAAATTCCTTTTTGGCATCCAGGGACAAGAGTGCCCTGGGGCTGGAACTCCTCTCCAACAGCTCTAGGAGGTCCACAATTCTCCTAGTGCCGTCTGATGCTTGTTGGCCCAGAATGAAACCCACTTGGTCTAATCCAATCAGAGACGGCAGAACACGCATGAGTCGTGCAGACATTATTTTGGCAAAAAATTTTACGTCGCAATTCAAGAGGGCCATCGGCCGAAAATTAGCAGGAGATGTTATGGACTTGCCCGGTTTCGGAATTGTGGATATAACCGCCTCGAGTCCCTCTTTTCGGATAACTCCTTTAAGGCGCCATGCGTTATACAACTTCAGTAGGAAGGGAGATAGTTGCGACGCAAAGGTAGAACAATATAAAAATTAGAATCCATCTGGGCCAGGGGCTGAGTGTTTTTTAGTTTTCCGTATGGTGTCCTGTAGTTCGGATTCCATAAATGCGGCGTTAAGAGAACCAATTTGTGCTGAGGTTAGTTTAGGGAGGTGGACTTTGTCTAAAAATTTCTGTGTTGAGGAAGAGGAGGGTTGTGAAATGGACATGTAATTTTTTAATTTAAGAGGGAATTATAAAATTGTTTGAATTCCTCCGCTATAAGGATAGGATTACAAATTTTATCACCTGTTTTAGAGAGTAGATGTGTTATTTTAAATTGTGTTTGTCGTTTTTACACAGCTTTGCTAAAAGGGCCGGCTTTGTCGCCCATTCCATAAAAGGTGGCTTTGGTTCATTTCAATTTATGTTTGACTTAAATGAGAAAGAGGCCGCTTAGTTCATGACGGGCATTTGAGAGTTCTTTCAGCTCCGTTGGGGCCTGGGAGATTTTATGAGAGCGTTCCAGAGCTGCAATTTTAGAAGTCAGTGCCCGAATGTTCCCCTCTCTCTCCTTGGTCCTGGAGTCTAGTTTAATTAACTCTCCACGGAGCACAGCCTTATGGGCCATCCAAAGTGTTTCTGGCTTAGTTTCCCCAGTATCATTGTGCAAGAAATATTCTTGGATTTGGTTTGAGATGTGGGTCACATTGAAAGGAGATGTGAGAAGATAATCGTTTAATCTCCATAGGGTCACTGGGTGAATATTAGAGGGATCAGAGATTTGAAGAGAGATTGGGGTGTGATCTGACCAAGTGATGTTTCCTATTTTTGCTGCCATGCAATTTACTAGGAAGTAGTCTATCCTACTGTATGTTTGGAATCTTGGGGACATGTAGGTGTAATCTCTCTCAACTCCATGCATATACCGCCATACATCATGTAGGTGGTGCGCAGCCAACAAGGCACTAAGCTCACCCCTAAAATGAGAAGAGACAGAGCAGTCCATATGCCTTTCTATTGGGATATTAAAGTCTCCAGCCAATATTGTGCACCCTTTAGTTAAAGAGTCAAGCTTCGTGAGTAAATCTCTGAAAAATTTAAGTTGACCAGTGTTAGGACCATATATGGAGACCAAAGAGCACAACTTGTCATTGAGATACCCATTTACCACCAAATATCTCCCATTGGGGTCCTGTGAGACATCTAGCGACCTGAATGATACAGATTTATGAATAAGGATCGCCACTCCGGCTCTTTTACATTCTGCATTTGCATAAAATTGTGTAGGATATAAAGCAGAAGACATTCTAACATTATCCTGTTGTAGAAGATGGGTTTCCTACAAGAAAATAACTTCACTGCAATTTTTTCAACTGTTGCCAAACAAGGGACCGTTTTCCGGGCAAATTAAGCCCGTTAACGTTAATTGAGGTGTAGTTAATGCTCATGATAAACAAATAGTTACAAATACAACTTCTATTTTAGAAAAATAGATTAGAATTATTGCATAGCTTATCCCAAGTTGTCCAAGACAAATATGTGTCGAAGGTACCTAAAGGTAAAAAGGGAGAGGGGGAAAGAGGGAGAAGGGGGAAGGGGAAAGCAATAAATGAAAATCAGAGAAAATTAACTGTCACATTAACAGTAACGATTTCCAGTAAGGGTTAATCAGGCTAACAGCCTACATGCTTGAAAAAAATTCAAGCCAGGAGTGGAGTACCAAAAATGTACTCTAGGGGGCAGTCTATCCCAGTAAAAAATTTAAATAAAAGGAGCTGAGAGAAAAAGAAGAAAAAAAAAAGGGGGAAACGAAGAGAAAAAGGTAGAAACAGGTGGAGATAGAGAGAGGAGAGGAAGAGAGAAAAAAGGAAACTGGGAGAAAGGTGAGAGTAAAAATCTGGGATGACAAGAAAAAACAAAATTCGTCCATGAAAAAGAGCGACCTCAGGCAGATGTCAAAAGTAATAGTCTTATTATGCTCACGCCGCTGCATCCTCTAAGTCCATCCATCCGGCCGCTGGGCTCCGTGGAGATGGGCTATTCCTTGATGAGGAGAAGAAGTCTTGGAAGAAACGGGAGGGATAAGACCCACTGGGTGAAATATTTTTCTGCTTGTTTTGGGGAAACAAAGGGTTAACAGAAAGTGCTGGGTTTCATAGATCCACCGCGCTGACCTCCAGTGAAGACAAACAGAGTGATGTATAAAACTCTGTTTAATGGGCAATTTGCCTACCGGTTTCGTGATTTCAGTTATCACTTCATCAGGGCATCACTCTGTTTGTCTTCACTGGAGGTCAGCGCGGTGGATCTATGAAACCCAGCACTTTCTGTTAACCCTTTGGATCCTTACTTTTGCTGGGCACCTGCTGCGACCATAACAGAGAGCGGAGTTAGTTGGTTGTGACTTGCACAACCAAATCAGGTGAGTCCTTCCACTAAAGGGGGGCACTGAGGATAATTGTACAAAAGGAAATTACTCTATGTGCGCTCCATTTCCCTTTTTATTGTTTTGGGGAAAAGCAGATATGCGACGATCCATCTTTCTTAATAATCAATTTCATAGGATATCCCCATTTATAATCCATCTTTTTCTCACTAAGAATCCCCGTGATGTGCTGGAAGGCTCTCCTCCATGCAAGTGTGCCTGGAGAAAGGTCTGGGTACACAGCAATCTGCTGACATTTTTCTGGGAGCACAGGATTGTTTCTGAGAGCTCTTAAAAAGTCCTCCTTCACCTCATAAAAATGTACTCTTGCAAGAACATCCCTTGGGAGAGCAGGATCCAGGGAAGATGGTTTAGGGATCCTATGGATCCTGTCGATAATTATGTCCTTGGGCTGCAAATCTAGCAAAACAGCAGCAATAAAGCTTTGCAACAGACCTCGGAGCTCCCCTGGGGGGACATTTTCAGGAACCCCTCTGAGCTTTACGTTATTCCGCCGAGATCTGTTCTCTAAGTCTAGTGTTTTAAGAGTAGCCCTCTCCATTTTCTGCTGGAGGACTTCATGAGCCTCTATTAAATCATTGTGTGATTTCACTAGCTCCTCCATTTTGTTTTTTACATGGTCAGTGCGGGAACCTAGTTCTGTCACCTCCTCCCTCAGCCCGGCCACCAAACCTCTCATGTCTTCTTGAAGAGAGGTCCTTAATGTTGCCAGAAGCTCTCTCATCGTACCCTGTGTGACAGGTGCCTCCTGAGATGAAGCGGTCCCCGAGTATATCGAGGCAAGTGACGCTGTGGATCCCCGGCGGGAAGCGCGAGTAGAGCGCAGTGATGGGGGAGGCGGCGCCATCTTGGAGGCTGTCGAGGCTGACGAGTGGGTCGAGGTAAAAAAATCCGAGACACGGCGGGCAGAGAAGCGCTTCACTCTTTTCACTCTTCCCATCAGGTGCCCAAGGTTTCCAGTGAAAGAGATAGTTCGTTAGTTCTTCCTTTGTTCGATAAACTCCATAGACTGCGTCTTCAGAACCAAAAGTGGGTTTTATTCGGGTAGGAAAAAATACAGAGATATATGGCAAGGCAATAATAGGCAGGTTTCAGAATGGCAGGCACGCGTGGCACACAGGATGGAATAGTGTCGCCCCGCCTGTCTAAAGCAGGGGCTCTTTATACAGTTTTCTGCTATTGGATAACCTTAGTGGCCATTATTGTCAATGAACACATAATGACCTCATCCTGACAAAGGCAATACTTACATTTCACGTAGACATGAAAAAGACACACTAATTTCATTACTAACTACATACTACACTTAAATTTATCAATATAAATTATCTTATAATAGCCTTTTTTGGACCAAGCACAAATTACAACTTATTGACATTAATTAGCTCTGTTCTTGATTATAAGAAACGTCATATTAGCCTTGAGGGATACAATACACCGTAAAATATCGAGAAATACTTGTAAAAAAAGAATTGGTTAACTGTTATCATGATGAGCTTTTGGTATATGCTCGGACCAAACCTAATTAGCTCCATGCCTGTTCTTCTTCTAGAGCTAGTTCTTCTTATTACTTGAGACCTACAACAAAAGTTCTTAAACTGAAACTCTTACACAAGACAAAATGGCTGACAGAGGCCTTGGTACCCATGGCCTCCGTCTAACAAATCCCTCTGTTGTACTTATGGTAATTTGATCATTTACCCTGAAGTACAAATTGGCATATGAGTCTAGTCCTAATTCTCATATATCGTATTGAGGGAATACATAATTTCGTACACTCCCTGGTCAGTAGGAGTGTTGGGAGGGACTGAAGGTACCCTTGTAAGAAGGGCCCTAACAATAGGTGTACCACCTACGAGTGAGCGTGGTCTGGCAGTAGGTACTCTACCCGCGCCAGGTCTCCGGTACGGTCTGATAAAAGTGGTACTATGTGTTATTACACGGGCCTGAAAGTTATGTAGTTCCTCAACATGAGCCAAATTCTTTTTGAAAAACTTTTAAACTTTTAGGTTACTACTTATTAAACACATATAGGAAAAAAACAAAGTAGCAAAAAAAATCTACAGTAAATATCACCAACGTAAGAGTTCTTAAGTATTATTACAATCTTTCAAAAAAAGAAAAAATTCAAAAATTTTCTTTGTTCCATGGCTCCTAAGGTCCTATTCACAGTTCAGGTGTGGGCAAATAGTCCCAAAAAGAAGCAAAAAACACAACAAAACAAAAAAATCATCACAGAAGTGAAAAAACCTAAAGTGTCTGGGTCCCAAGTCCCATAACAGTCTCTGAGTCCTTTGATCCGTGGCTCTCGATCTTGTTCTGTTCCCTCGGAGCTTTCACGGTCTTCCCCCTCGATCACACTGTCCGGGTCCCACTGGATGGTGTGAGATGTCATCTCCAGGAAAACAGGCGGATTCATGGATTCCGATCCAATAGGGGACCTGAAAAATAAAATAAAAGCGCAGTATCAGTTCTCACCAGCATCACTAGGATTCTCAACTGGCAGTATAACAAGCTTACATTGATCAATATGAACCATTTTAACACCTTTGTCTCTTGGCTTGCTAATCCTTAGCACTCCCAAAACAGTTGGGCCTATCACCTGTGTGATAACAAATGGGCCTTTGTAATTGGAATCCCACGGTCCTTTTTTTTCCTAAGATTCTTAACCATGAGCTAAGCTCCCACAACAAATTTGGACTCCTAAAAATTCCTGTTGACTCTGAGGCTACAGCTCTTATTGCCAGGCAAGTGGGACATGATTTGTCTCACTAAGTGAGGTCCATTGTCACTTTCAATTAATTTTGGGAAGCCCCAGTGTGAAAACACATCTTTCCACAAGAGGAGGCCGTTGTTTGTGGCAGGCAGGGCCTCAACCCATTTTGAGAAAACATCAACAATGACCAAGGCATACCTGAATCCTCCCTTTGCTGGAGGGAATGGACCAATGAAGTCAATTTGAATCGACTACCATGGACCATCAGCCACTCTGGGGATGGCACATTTTTCCTTTGTACTAGCTGTAAGAGCGCTTCTGGTTCTGGTTGAACAAAGACTGAATGATTAAATTTAATCAGAGACTTAATCATTATAGTTGGAATATATGGTAACAATTTGTCATCAACCCTTTTGTAATACAGATATTCCTCCTTTATCAATGGGTAATGATTCAAGGGAGTTAAATAAAGATGCATCTCCTTGCTCTCTCTGTGCCTTTAAAAGGTCGCGGAACTGAGATGCGTAAGGGAGGGGCTCCCCCGGGGTGTTCGCATGACAGCAGAGATAGTAGCCTGTGGATATCTGTCAACGCCCATCAGGGCGGCTTCTTTGGCTGCAGAATCTACATATGCATTGCCAACAATGTGGGGGTCAGATGTGAGCTTTTGATGTCCTTTGATTTTACAGAAGGACCATAAATTTGGAAATTCTTTGCCTTTAAGCAGTGTTTTTAAGGTTACATGGGGGGTCTGCAGAATCAAGGTGAAAAGCCAATTATGTGACGGACCTGCAGCATGGTCCAGTGCACTGTAAGTAAATCCTTCATACAAGTGTAAAACCTTTTTCAACGGGAGAAAGCAGCCGTGAGTAGTAACCCAGGGCATGTAATTGACTTAACTTCAGGGCCCTATTTTGGCCACTTCTGCAGTAGCACAGATGAGATCGCTACGTCACCTGCATGTGCTTGCAGATAATAAGGCTGGGATGGGTCTGCGTTAATTAGAGCTGTTGCTCCTACAAGTGCATGTTTTAAATTTTCAAAAGCCTGCAGGGCGTCTCCCTCTATTGTGATCGTGGTAAACTCATTTTTAATACCCTTTTAGGAGATCATACAAAGGTTTAGCAAGGCAAGCAAAATCCTCAATAAATTCTCTGGAAAAATTCACAAGACCCAGAAACGTTCTGAGTTCTGTGATATTGATTTGGCACAGGTACAGCTTGAATGAAGGTCCCCTCTTTTGAAACTGACACATTCAAACATTTAACCTCTGGTTGCATTCAGCTGTACTCTGTCCGACTCACATTTAATATTGAGTTGCACAATGCATCACAAATATTAAACTAAATCTCTTTGTGTTCAGTTTCATCAACAATTTGAGTCCATAAATTTTAAATCAAGAAATCATTGACATTGCAGGACTTTGTCTCCGTACCCCAGGGGTTCCAATACCTGTGCCAACACCTGATGGAAATAAATTTGACTAGAATAAAACCCATGGGGCAGGCGTGTGAACAGGTACTGGACATTTTCAAAGGTAAATGCAAAACGGAGAGCCGACTCAGGTGTAGTGGGCACGCAGAAAAAGCCATTTGCAATATTCAAATAAAAAAAACAAAAAAACCTGACATTCACTCCTCAGCTGTGACATCACTTCAGGGACCGAGATGTGCTGCTGAGGGGTGTATTTGTTTACAAGTCTTAAATCCATGACCATGCGATAGCTACCATCCTCCTTTTTTTTTTTTTACAGGCAGGATTGGGCTATTGCACGGGGAGTTGCCTCGTACAATCACGCCCTGTTATTCCAATTCACTGACCGCAATCCTTATGTAAGGAATTGCTTCCTCAGGAATACGGTATTGGCGCTGAAAGGGTGGTAGACTGTCGCTGTCATTCTTAATTAAAATTTGCATCAGTCCGCAATCTGTATGTTTTGAAACCCATAAATGAGGAAAAGATTGCACTAATTCATATTTCAAAGCAATGTCTGCAACATTTATCTCAGGCATGTCATCATCATCAACTGAGCACAAACTAGCAACGGTTAATTTATGACTGTGACATTTTCAACTCTGCAGCATCCATAATAACTGAACAAACAGTAGCTCCTTTGTCACAAAACCTTGTTACACAAATCAACAATGATACCCGAATTAACAATGATACACATGGCTAACAACACATTTGACCCATTAATAAAAAACTTTAATTGCGGACTGATCCAAAATTCACACCGAATGCCTCTGCACTTCGATGTCCCCGTGTCCTGAAATTTCAGGTTTACTGGACAACTCCTCGCCTGTATACAGGAGCCTTCAAATCCCACTAAAGTTGTGGTGTCTGGCAGCCCGGGGGGAGCTGCAATTTGTGTCCTGTTACTGAAACAGAGGCTCATGTATCAATTAAAAAATCTTCCCAATTTTTGGTACCCTCTATCCTCCCTCTGACATAAGGTCGTCCATCTCGGCCTAGGGATAATTGTGCCAAGAGGTACAGGGGAACAGGGGGGGTTCAATGCATCAATCAGTACCGGCAGTAGGAAGCCCAAAAAAATCCACCAACCTCACCAGAGGCAATTCTACGGCCCACTGCTGTCACCTCCGAGCCGGACAGATCGCTTGAAAGAGCCATTTCCTCGTCCCCCCCAGCTCCTGAATCAGTGGAGCATAAGGATGGGAGGAATTCTTCCCGGAGGAGGGTGAGCTCTCCTCACAGCATGGATCTGTCTGCTGGGATGGACAAGGGTCGCATAATTGGGTGACGGGGCAAAAGGCTCCCGAAAAACAGGGTTAACTATCTGAGGACCATTGTACTGCTGGCACGGTTTGGGGCCATTAACCGCTGGCTGTCCAGGGGTCTTAACAGCAGGATCCTCATACGGATCTCGGGACATTGTAGAGGTAGGCTGCTGCTGCACCTGTGGATCATCCCTGGGAGCTAAATGGGAACACTTACGTCTAAGATACCCTGATTGCCCACAAGGATAACATACAAGAGAACCCATGGAGTTCCGAGGGGCTTCTGCCGACTGGGACCAGCCCGCTTTCGGCAGTTGATCATAACCCCAGGAAGTCCTGGTCTCCTGTCCACAGCAGATGACATTCAGGCAGGGCGATATGCAAAAACATCTGTATCATCGCCCTTAGTCCAGGATGGCATTTTCCCTAACAATGCCCTAATTTTGTCCTCCACAAATTTAGCATTATGTAAAATCCCTAACTTGCAAAACCTTTCCAAGTATTCTCTGCAATCTATTCCATCAGATCATAATCATCTTTCTGATCTATTCTATCAAAAAATACTTGTCAAACGTTACACACCAGGCAGCCCATCTTCTAATTCTAAGATAATTTCCTTTCCTGATTCTAAAGGATGCTAACAACCATGGATGAATTTTTCTTCCTCCTTTCTGTCTCCCTGCAGCCGCTGTATCTGATACCCCTCCCTTTGTGATACTACTACTCCTGTCATTGTATCAGTAGCTGCTGTGTTCTCTCCATACACTGCTCCACTGCCCCTCCCTGTGTAATCACATTAACGTACTGTCTTTGAAGCTATCACTAGCCTGATCTGAGCTATAACTAACTTACACAAAGCCGCTATTCGGCTGCCCTTTCTGCTAATAATTTCTTCTTGTCAAGATGTCTACTTTCTTCTGTGAACCACTGCATACAATTTAACCAAGTGGTTCAGCATTAACTCCTTCTAGCTATGGGGTTTCAGCGTGCCTGTCAGTCTGTTTCCTTAGCCACTCCATAGCGGTGGAAACACAAGGACCACTTAACTGCCTTAATAACAACTATTGCAATAGTTAGATTAGATACTCACACCTCCATTATGGAAGACACGTGCTCGCTTTGGTGAACCAGAAGAGGTGTAGCCACATGTTCAGCCTCACTCGTTACGTTGCCAAGCGTCTCCTTCTCCGTCTTTATCACCCTCGGCGTTAATCTGCACGTCCTTGTTTAACTCACGTAGAGGCACTTTAGTCTTAGTTACTCAGGGTAGACAGGAGCGCAAACGAGAGATCCTCAGCGGCTGATTTCCTTAATGCGATTTCACGTGATGCATCACGCTTTTTAGCAACAAAGGCAAAAAAAAGAGAAAGAAAAGTCCATTCCTCACCCGAAAGAAATAGTTCGTTAGTTCTTCCTTTGTTCGATAAACTCCATAGACTACGTCTTCAGAACCAAAAGTGGGTTTTATTCGGGTAGGACAAAATACAGAGATATATGGCAAGGCAATAATAGGCAGGTTTCAGAATGGCAGGCACGCATGGCACACAGGATGGAATAGTGTCGCCCCGCCTGTCTAAAGCAGGGGCTCTTTATACAGTTTTCTGCCATTGGATAACCTTAGTGGCCATTATTGTCAATGAATACATAATGACCTCATCCTGACAAAGGCAATACTTACATTTCACGTAGACATGAAAAAGACACACTAATTTCATTACTAACTACATACTACACTTAAATTTATCAATATAAATTATCTTATAATAGCCTTTTTGGACCAAGCACAAATCACAACTTATTGACATTAATTAGCTCTGTTCTTGATTATAAGAAACGTCATATTAGCCTTGAGGGATACAATACACCGTAAAATATCGAGAAATACTTGTAAAAAAAGAATTGGTTAACTGTTATCATGATGAGCTTTTGGTATTTGCTCGGACCAAACCTAATTAGCTCCATGCCTGTTCTTCTTCTAGAGCTAGTTCTTCTTATTACTTGAGACCTACAACAAAAGTTCTTAAACTGAAACTTTTACACAAGACAAAATGGCTGACAGAGGCCTTGGTACCCATGGCCTCCGTCTAACATCCAGCAGTGAGAGGGACGGTAGTAATTGCCTGTATTGCGGCTATGAACGCTGTGGTGCCGCTTTTAATGCCTGGGGTCCTCGGAGCTCCTGCTCCAAGCGGCCATCTCCTTCAAGCTCCAGACCACGACCCCCCTGGACCATTTTTTGATCGTCGGGTTCCCGCTGGGCAGAATGCATTAGTGTCTTTAACGCTTAACAACAACCTCATTGGCGACTCAGAACTCAGCCACGTAGGTCTGAGTCGTCAGACTAGCTGCCGTGTGACAGGGTCCCAACGACCGCCAAGGTCATTATACGGGTCGCCATATCGATGCTGCATCGTTGACTAGATCGGACTGTTTGACATCTCACCAGCGACCACGTAGCGAAGTTCCAGCGATCCTTACCAGGTTGTATCGTTGTCGAACGCGTCATTTCCGGAACTGCGGGACCCCATAGAAACCTGATGTTTACCTTAGCAGCGGCTCCACACAAAGCCCCAGGATGTGCGCTTATGGACAGCGCACAGGAAAACGCTGCAGACGTTACAGGTTCTCTGTAACATGGGGGCTATGGAGCGAGATCCAGGAACAAACAGAATCGTTTCACGAATCCGGTTCCAGGGTACAGAGCATGCGCAGAAAAAGAGCACTGCTCTGTATCCCTAGAACATGTGGTACATGTGTGTGATTTCACTTTAGTAGTGTATCTACAGGGGTTGGACAAAATAATGGAAACACCTGGAAAAATCAACAAATGTTAGTTTAATATGGTGTAGGTCCACCTTTTGCGGCGATTACAGCCTCAATTCTCGGAGGTATGGATTCATACAAGGTGATATCATTGGCCCCGGCGGATCTCCACGAAATAGCACCCCAGATCATCACAGAACCCCCACCATGTTTTACGGTTGGGAGAAGGCCGTCTGGATGGAATGCTTCTTTCGGCTATCTCCAAACGTACACTCGGCCGGAGGTCGGAAAATGGGGTAAACGATGATTCGTCTGAGAATATCACGTTTCCACTGCTCGAGGGACCAATTCTGGAGGTTTCTACACCACTCTAAACGCTTGGAAACATTTATCATTGAGAGCAGAGGTTTTCTAATTGCATCTCTTACGTGGAATCCAGATTTGTGCAGCTCCTGACGAACAATATTTGTGGAAACTGGGTTCTGTAGGTGTTCATTGAGCTCAGCAGTGATTTTCAGAGCCGTTGTCTTGCGATCCTCTCTCACAATTTGCTTTAGAGTCCGACGGTCTCTCTCAGTCAACTTCGACTTTCGGCCGGATCTGTGCTTTGCTGCGAGCATTTTTCCTTCTCTTTCAAATGCAGTCATTACTTTGGAGTCAGTACCTCTTGACACGCCAAGCATTCGGGCACTTTCTGTTACATTAGCGCCTGCCATACGAGCACCAACAATTTGACCTTTTTCAAAAATCCGAAAGGTCTGCCATTGGTATCAGGTTCTCATCAGTGTTCTTACAATTCGGCAAAACAAACAGTTAATTTACATACACATATCACTTAACACAAATCAACTACAAAACATTAACATATGTCACAGTTTGCATGTTTATAACCTGTTCGAAGATTATGATGCCAAAACGTTAGGTGTTTCCATTATTTTGTCCAACCCCTGTATATACATATTATATAAGTCAATGGATGGTTAAAAATAAAAAAATAATAAATTCTCAGCTATCCGCCGACTCCGAGAGTCCCCTGATGAATTAATCTCCTATGGCTTAACGACCTGTGCATCAGCTGACTGGGAAGGGGCGGGGCAACCCAATCAGCTGATAGGTCATATTACTGCATCAGCGCAGTTTAAATCTCTAAAACTGCGCTGATGCGGTCATGTGACCCATCAGCTGGTCGGGTTGCCCCGCCCCTTCCCAATCAGCTGATGCACAGGTCGTTAAGCCATAGGAGATGAATTCATCGCGGGATACTCGGAGTCGGTGGATAGGTGAGAATTTATTATTTTTTTATTTTTAACCGCCCATTGACTTAATTTCATTTTAGCAGTGTATACAGATACACTGCTAAAGTGAAAGCGGACAGCGCCGACACCACTTGTCTTCCTCAGCTCTTTCTGTGTCCGGATGTCGGACCCGGACACAGAAATGGCGTCCGGAGTTGCCAATCCGGTGCTGTCTGTTCCTGTTTGTGGAGTCCTGCAAAGAACAGGATCCTCACGAACAGGAAAAAAACGTAGTGTGAAGCCAGCCTTAAAGGGGTATTCCCATCTCCAAGATCCTATATGCATCAGGAGTAATAATAGTAATATTAGCAAATACTTTTAATTATAAATATAGTATAGTTCTCCTGATATAACCATGTATCTTATCATGTGTAGGGCATTGCAGCTTAGGTATCTATGGTTACGACCATGAGCAACTGTCAGTATTGTGAGTGGACGTAACCATGGATGTATATAAGCTGCAATGCCCTGCACATGAGGTAACAGACAGGTCTAGATCAGTAGAACTATGCTACATTTGTAATTAGAGCTTTTTCCTAATATCATTATTACAAATAGTACATATTGGGATAGGATCCTGTAGACTGGAATACCCCTTTAACTGCACTTGTAACTTGTGAAATTTTCTCATGTGCATGTACCCTTGGAAGAGTTTCTCCACTGTCAGGACACATGCACGGCTGTTAGGTATCGTGCATCTGTTGTGTACATTAGAATTAAGATTCATGCATGTTACCTGATGGCTCTGTATAGACCTGGATGATTTCTTTCAAGAGGGACTCTCTTTTTTTGGCCCCAGTCCTTCCTATTTAAAGGGAAACTGTCGGCTGGTTTTAGGCCCCTATACTATCACTACCTGTCCCTGCACCCTGCTAGCTCATCCATAACCATCCCTCTCTGACATAAAACTTTACTATACAGCTTGTATAGAATGATTTAATAACTTCCATCCAGTCTACATCCATAGACTGACTGGACGGTCTCTGAGGCTCCATTCTCCCTCCTCACAGGCTCTCAGCACATCCCACTGAGCATAATTATTCCGTCTCCTGTTCGCCCTCTTTGAAATTCCTGGCTCCTCCATGTAGTATCATGCGCTGGCCGGACGCCAGTTTCGGTCTAGTGCATTGTGGTGGCTTATCAGGCTGTACGGGCGGCTTCAATATGCGCACTGTGCATGCACCGGAGTCGCATCGTAAACCTAATAAGCCCCCACAATGCACCAGACCGAAACTGACATCCGGCCAGCGCATTATACTACATGGAAGAGGTGGCAATTTGAAAAGAGGACGAACAAGAGATGGAATGATGATGCCCAGTGGGGCATGCTGAGAGCCTGTGAGGAAGGAGAATGGAGAACCTGAGACTGTCCAGTCTACGGATGTAGACTGGATGTAAGTTATGAAATCATATTATACAAGCTTTATAGGGCACTTTTAGGTCAGCAAGGGATGGTTAGGGATATGCTAGTAAGTTGCAGGGACAGGTAGTGGTAGGATAGGGGGCTAAATCGAGCTGACAGGTTCCCTTAAAAGGAATTTTTCTTTTAGGTAAGTGAATGTCAAATGCTTAAAAATAACAAAATGTTAGATAACATGGGTTTCTGAGCTCAGTGATTGGCTGCAGTAGTGATGTGCACTGTCCGTTGATGTACTTATTACATTAATGTAATTTGACTTTTTTTGACTGTGCTCCCTTCCCCCGCCCTGTAGTTTCGACCCATACCTTCATCTTGCCGTAGCCCCAGTCCTGGAACATACCACTTCCAGCTGGTTTTTAATTGCAGAACACTGGCACATAAACCTCATTTTAGCAATGTATACCGCATATAGTGTCAGAGTAGGACCCGGTATGTTTGAGAGCACTTTGGCGCAGTTACCGGGCTCTTCACAGTGACGTCAGTGATGAAGCTAAGTCTCTCAATTCATTGATTCCAGTACAGTATTTACTGAGTTCATTTATCACATATGCATTTCTTAGGCTGGCTTCACACTTGCAGATGCATCTGCAGCGTTTTGCAGATGCATCTGCAAGTATCAGCATGCAGACCGCGGCCGTGGTGTGAATGCTCTCATTCATTCCTATATGTGAGCCGTAAGCAGGCGTATGCCTGCTTACAGATCACACTCTCCCGCCCGCACTATGGACGCGAGATGTTGCGTCCAAGGTGCGGGGCGGGAGAGTGTGGATCTGTCAGCAGGCATACGCCTGCTTACGGCTCACATATAGGAATGAATGAGAGCATTCAGACCGCGGTGCGCCCTATTATAAACATAGGGACCGCGGTCTGCATGCTGATACTTGCAGATGCATCTGCAAAACGCTGCAGATGCATCTGCAAGTGTGAAGGCAGCCTTAGCTGCACAGACAGTCCTGCATTTCATGTAACAGCCATTAAGATCTTCCCTTTCATAAATGTGTTCAGTGTTGCAGCATCTTTATTTCCCTTAGTGCACACACACATTTTTTGTTTGCACCTGCACATTAAGGTGATGCCAGTCCTTTATTATGTAATTTGTCCGTATGATGTGACCAAAACACTAAGGCAACATTCACATACACTGTTTTTGATGCATGTTTTGAGGATCTGCTTTTCTGCTGCAAAACTGGATCAGCTTTTTCAAAAAACGCCTCACCTATTCATAGTGTTTTTGATCCATTTTTGGATCAGAAAAACGTCATACAAATTGACATGCTCATTCTTTATGTGGATCTGTGTTTGTGCCCAAAATCAGATCCTCACAAAACGTTTTGCCATAATGTCAAATTTTGAAACACATTGACTTTGCTGGGATGCCCTGAGTCACTGCATCTCATGGCAAAAAGAAAGATCCACAAAAGAACACATAAAAAACAGTGTGTGTGAATGTATCCTAACCCGAGCAGCATCGGTGAGCCACTGGTGCCCCCCTGGGAGGGGGAGTATCAGCCCTGTTTGTTATTTTAAGTATTTTACAAAGCTTTGGATCCACTTTTCTGAATGTTGAAAAATTAGTTCACCCCTGAGCGCTATTTCATTTTTTCCTCCCCTTCTTACAGGAGCCATAGCATTTTTATTTTTCTGTCAGTATATAATCATATGAGGGCTTCTTTTTTGCACTTTTGAACAACATCATTCACTTTACCATATACAGTATACTGTAAAATGTGTGGGGAAAAAAAAAAATATTCCAAGTGAGGTGAAATTGCAAAAAAAGTTCAATTCTACACTGTTAAGAATTTTTTATTTACCATGTTCACTATATGAGGAAACTGACGTGTTGGTATGATTCCTCTGGTTGGCATGAGTTTATAGACACCGAACATGTATACTTTTACTTTTAGGGTATGGACACACATCCGAGTTTAAAAATGCTCCGATTCTCGGATTGGAATGTCATCTGACTTCTGGTCAGTGTGCCTTGCGAGTGCAGTCCGAGTGCAATCCGTTTTTTTTTTCCTCAGCAGCTATTTACAGTATAATCATTTACAGGTGCATTTTGTACAGTTGTCTGAGCTACAGAATGGTAATATAGCAATTAAAACTAGCATCAGACTCGGATGGTGCGAGTGTGGTCCGAGTGCAATCCGAGCTTTTTGTCGGACTTATTGACTTGCATTGGCGAGTCTCGTCCATGATTCGCATAGAATCGCAACATGTTGCGATTGACTCGCAATCCGAGAATCAGATGCGGAAAAAGCGTATGAGACTCGGAAATGTGCTCTCGGACATTAACATTGGTTTGAGAGCAATACGATTTTTCCGCACAGTAAACTCGAACGAGTTTCACTGATGTGTGTCCGAGCCCTTAGCACAATGTGTGAACATAGCCTATCTTTGTGCTTTTTTTGTGCGGGCGCTTTTTGCCGCGTTTTGCACTTGCGCAAAAAAACGCTGTAAAAACGCGGTACATTCACACATTGTGTTTTATAACGGGCTCACTTCTCCCCCAAAAGCGCAGGGGAGAAGTGATGTCACACAGGGGAGGAAGAAAATAATTGAATACTTACCTCTCCGCCGGGTGTTCTGGGAGTCGAGAGATCCACAGGTATTGATCTTCCAGGACCTATCAAGATCACTGATTGGCCGCTCGCGGTCATGTGATATGCGCGTCATAGCACGTCACATATCACATGACCGCGAGCGGCCAATCAGCAATCTTGATAGGCCCTGGAAGGTCGATACCTGTGGATCTCTTGGCTCCCGAAATACCCGGCAGAGGGTAAGTATTCAGTTATTATTTATTTTTTTACACGTTTTGACTATTTTAATTTGGGTTTCTTAGTGTATTAATACACTACGAAGCCCAAAAGGGGCTGGCACAGATGTCACACGGGGAAGAATTCTTCCTTCCCTGTGTGACATCACATCCTGTAGCACCGTCATATTCCCGCTAATATTGCGCATTGTCTGCATGGTATGCGTAATTCCAGGGGGAATAATGGGCTCCTATGCGAGAAGGCGTGGGCACATGTGCATAAAGAATTGACATGGTCATTCTTCTTACTCCCGCGCTTTCTCCCATAAAAGCGCTGCGTATATTTTCGCAGTTTCTGAATGGCAAAGTGAATTTCACATTCACTTTGCCGGCAGACGCACACACACATTACGCTTTTTTGTGTGCCTTTTAAAAAACCGCAATGTGTGAACGTAGCTTTAGGGTGCGTTCACATGCTGCGTATTTGCTGTTTTTTTTTTTTTCTCGCGAGCTCATCACAAACCAGGAGTGGGTGATCAAATCCACAAGTGGAGCACTTGTTTCTATTATACTTTTCCTCTGATTGTTCCACTCCTGGTTTGTGATGAGCTCATGCAGCAAATACACAGCGTGTGAACGCACCCTTATCTAAAGGCCCCGTTACACGGTACGAGATCGTGAATGATATCGCTGAAACATCACGGGTTTGGAGTCGTTCAAATGACATCGTTAGAACGCCGTTGCGTGTTAGACCTAGATACGACTACGATAAATTGTTGGATCGTTGATCGCAGATTTGAGAACATGTTCTCAAATAAAATGATCTTCGATCAGCCAACCTGCTGCATCGTTGTGTGTGACAATGTAACAATGTCGTAAACGACTTCGTCTATTCACATCAGAGAACAAGTATCGTTCGCTGGGTTGTGCGAACGATAGCCGCTCGCTATATCGTTGGCGCGTCGTCCACAATATCTAGACGTGTGACATCTTACCAACGATGTCAAAAAGATGTCCTAACGACCGCGCGCCCATGATATCGTTAGTGATATCTTAACGACATTGAAGGGTGTAACGGTACCTTAAGTGGTGAAAAAGAGTCAGAAGTTTGTAAAAAAAAATTGCGCCTTTGTTGCCGTTTTCTGAGAGAAGTAGCGTTTTCATTTTTCAGGATCTGGGGCTGTGTGATGGCTTATTTTTGAGCTGAATTTCAAATTATACTATTTTTAGGTAGATATAATGTTTTAATCGCCAGTTGATTGTAATGTTGCAGCAACCAAAAAAGATAATTTTGTTGTTTTTGATATATCATTTTTTTTTCCATTAAGCAGTTTGCAGATCAGATTGTTATTTTATATTTTGATACATCGGGAATTTCTGTATGCTGATTTGGACTTTTATATTTTTTAATTTCATATTTTTTATATTTACTTTTACTTGGACCCTTAGCACGCCTCAACTTGTGCAGTGCAGAGCTGTGATGATAATGCAAAGCTCAGTACTGCAGAAATGATGAGTGAATGTCGGCAGTCAGCCAGCATTCACAGAGAGTGAGTCATGACAGCGTCAGGGGTCATCAACTGATCCCTTGCTATCATGGTAACACGGTGCCCCATGATCGTGGAGAATAACTTGATTCCACCTCCGCATGTTAAATTATGCAGTTTGACAGCACAAGGCTATGTTCACACTGTGCGTTTTTGATTTGTTTTATTTTGTGTGTCGTTCTCTCTTTTTTTCAACTGGAAATCTGGATCAACTTTTAAAAAAAAAAAATGCCTCAGAAACAGATCATCCATTTCTGATTAGTTTTTTCTGCGCTTTTTCTGTTGTACTTTTTAGCCCATAGACAATGGTTTCAATGGAAAAAGTGGATCAGAAAAGCACAGCTCATTCTTTTTATGGATCATTTTTTAAGGGGAAAAAACGCACCAGGTCTTGAAAACACGGATTGAACAGCAAAACTTGAAAACCCATTGACTTTGCTAGGATTCCATTTAAGTGATGCGTTCACTGCATTTTTGCTGCAAAAACTAATCCAAAAAAAGATCAAAAACGCACAGTGTGAACATAGCCTAACACCGATCTGCCCGCACCTGATCAGCCGACATGTGCAGGGAATTACGCGCCCTCAGTGCCAGGGCTGTGGAGTCCGTAAGCCAAACCATAGACTCCACAACTCTGGCTCCTTTGTACATGGCTGATTTTTAAAGTGATACATTTATTGTAATTCATGGTAACAGCAGGTTGTTAATCATCATTACCATACAATAATCAACATATTTAGATAGACTATAATAATATTCTGCACATTCTACATTGAACTACTGTACTCAATTTATTATATATTTTAGGAGTCTGAGTCAGTCCATTTTCTACCGACTCAAACTTCATCAAAATGGGCTCCAACTCCACAGCCCTGCTCAGTGCTTGAGGTTGCATCATAGGAAGTAAGGCGATGTAGAACATACCTATACGTCCTAGGTCATTAAGGAGTTAAAAGAGTGGTCCAGTCTAAATCCACAGTCACTCTGTTGGATTTTGCTTAGGAGTACTCATATCACATACTGGCGGCCACAACACCATCATTCCTGGCTCTGACACCATCAAATCCTCACACTGCACAGTGCGCATGAGGATTCACAAGTCAACCTGTGGATTTAATGCCCCGTTACACTGCACAATATCCTTAACGATATCGTTCAAACGTCATGGGTTTGGAGTCGCTCAAGCGACGTCATTAGGACGTCGTTGCATGTAACACCGAGATTTGATTACGATAAATCGTCGGATCGTTGATCGCAGATTTGAGAACATGTTCTCAAATCAGACGATCCATGATCAGCAAACCTCACGAGCTAGCCGCAGTCCTGACCTATCAGCGGCGGCAGCTGCAAATTAGCCCTCCGATTCTGTGTGCTGATCCGGTCCGGGGCTGTCAGGTTCATCCCTGACAACCACGGACCGGATCACACCGCAGTGTGAAGCCGCCCTAACAGTACCTTAAGACTGATGATAATCCCTATACGCCCTGTTCATGTTATAGAAAAGTGGTGACAGCATTGTAAGATGCATAAAATGCTTCAGCTTCAATCCACTGGTGGAAAAATTTCTCAAATTTTGGACCTTTTTTGTTTTTTATATTTTCTTGCAAGAAAACAGGTGCAAATGCCCTAATACATCTCATCTGGTTTATTATCTTTCATTAATACTTTATAAAGTGTGTCAATTTTCAAGCAGCTTTGTACTGATGACTATAAAAGTATATGTCAAGGTGGCACTTGAAGTGTGATAACTGTCTCATAAAGCTTGTAGGATTTTGCCAGTGGATAAAACTACTTTTTCCTTTTAAAGAAGGTGTTGTGTCTGCTTTTATTATGCATTGTATTCTTTGATTTTCAGACAGCTGTTATGTACAATAAATTTTTTGAACATATTCACAATATATAATTACTTTGTTTACGGCTTGGGAATTATTTGCATTCTCATCTGAACTCTTTTCTACAGACTGCTTCTCCCACTGTGTAGCTTTTTTTCACATTGTTCTATGTGCTACTTTATGATTTACAGGTGTTGATGAGTATGCACCAACGAAGAAAACTTGGATTCTCTGAAGGAACTTGCAGTCAATATGTGGTAGATCAGACGGAATCTATTTTAGAAGTCCCAGTTGATATTCATTCTGAAAATAGGACTGAGATTGAGGATACATCTATTGTGATCTCTGATGGTGATGATATGGTATGTATAAATTCTAACAGTAGTTTAGATAAAGAAACATAGTTAATAAATAGTACAATATTAAAGTGGACTTAAACTTTTAAGTCTTTAAAGTCTTAAGGCCCCGTCACACATGTCAATGTCGCCAGCGATCCGATCGCTGGCGACATTGACGGCTGATCGCTGGTGAGCTGTCACACAGGCAGACTCACCAGCCATCATTTTACCTGCGACATCGTGGAAACGATTTAAATATCGTTTCCACAATGTCTGCAGGCTGGTATCCAGGGTAAACTGCGGGTAACTAGGCAGCGCGCGCTGCCTAGATACCCGATGTATACCTTAGTTACCAGCCTTCTCCACTCACCGGCTTGTATCTAAGGTACACAGCGGGTAACTAGGGTCCCTAGTTACCCTCTGTGTACCTTAGATACCAGCCGGTGAGCGGAGAAGGCTGGTAACTAAGGTATACATCGGGTATCTAGGCAGCGCGCGCTGCCTAGTTACCCGCAGTTTACCCTGGATACCAGCTCCCAGCGCTTCCTGAGAGGCGCTGGGAGCTGCCTGATCGCGTCTCACGGTGTCACACGCAGCGATGCTGCGTGTACACCGGGCGACCATCGCCAGGTTTTCGGTCCAGTCCGAAAACCTGGCGATTATCAACCAGCGATTTATCGCTGGTTGATTCAGCATGTCACATGCATCAATATGGCTGCAACGTAACGCGCAGCAGCGATATTGACAGCGATATTGACGCGTGTGACATCTCCTTTAAAGGGTTGTTCTACCACTTTGATAATGTTGACCGATTGTTAGGATAGGTCATCATTATCTGAGCAGTAGGGATTAGACATTCGGCACTCCCACCAAATGTCTGATTTCAGCCACATCCAGACAATAACTACTGAACTAAACTGTACAGCTGTCATGGGTACTGCAACCCTTTAAGGCCCTCATATACATTGAATGAAAGGCGGCAATTGTATCAGGACTTGCTAATGTTTATAGGTACTCAGCACACACTCTCTGCTGACATACAGTGTAGGCGGAAGTACCATTAGTAATGGGCAGTTGATATTTTAATGCCCAATCTATTTGTTTTCAAGGAACACAAGCTACTGACAGAGATATTTAGTGGCCATCTTCCCGCCGCTGCCCATTGAAAACGCATGAAGACTCAGCTGAGCGCTAATGTATTTTCTCACTCCAAATCTAAATTCATGACAACGCTGCTCTGTATTGCTGTATAATGTCCACATGCTACAGAGAGAGAGGAGCACAATCTCCTTTGTATGTGTACTGCTTATGGGACATATCAATCAACCCCTTCATGATCTTGAACGTACCTATTCGTCTTAGGTCAGTTGTACCGACCTTGGACGAATAGGTACGTCCTGACAATCACAGGGGAACAGGAGCTGTGCCAGCTGCGATCATCACCGTGTCTCCGGCTGATGTTATAACTGAGATCCAGCCCTCAAAGCCAAGGACGGTCCTCACGTCGGTGGCTTTGCGATGTAATTAACAGGGCCCAATCAT
The DNA here is from genome assembly GCA_033576535.1 of Allobates femoralis. NCBI lineage: Eukaryota > Metazoa > Chordata > Amphibia > Anura > Aromobatidae > Allobates > Allobates femoralis. The sequence continues at coordinate 430,293,479 of JARQOC010000004.1, read as the reverse complement.
TACCATTAGTGACTCGACTTCGTCATGATGATGAATGGGTCATCTGATTATGCCAAGCCTCAGTGATCATGTCTGCAGCATGATGTGAGGCCTGTGACAGTGCAGCTCTGGCAGCAGCACTGTAATGCAATGATCAACATTGTAATACAGAGTACAGCTGCAATTAGAGCTGTAAAAGGTTATGTACCATGAAAGGACTAAGTAAAAAATACGTAAACAAAAATTTTAAAAACATTTAAAAAAAAAAAAAGAAGCAGAAAATAAAAACCAAAAAGTAAAAAAAATTTCAATAAATAGTTATATATATTTTTAAAAAACTAAATACGTAAACTACACATATTTAATATCGCCACATCAACAACCCGCTCTATAAAAGTCACACTAATTAAGCCTTTCAGTGAACACCATAAGAAAACAAAAAAAGTAGCAAAAAGATGTACTTTCATCATACAACTGACAAAAGGAGTGCAATAAAACGTAATCAAACAGTTATATATAGATAAAACTGGCACCGCTGAAAATGTCATCTTGTCCCGTTAAAAAAAAAAGCCTCTGTAAAGCTTCATTAGTAAAAAAATAAAGCTTTAGCTGTCAGAATACAGCAATGCAAAACCATTTTTTTTTTGTATAAAATAGTACTTATGGTGGAAAAGTGGCAAAACATAAAAATATACCTATATAAATTTGATATCACTGTAATCGTACTGACCTGGAGAGTAAAGCGGTCTTATCACTTTTACAACATTGTGAGCTGCGTGAAAATAAAACAAAAAAAAAAAACAAAACAATTCATCAGTTGCTATTTCTTCTTGATTATTTCTCACAAAAAGCTGAATAGAAAGCGATCAAAGAACATCATGTTCCCCAAAATTGTAAAACAAGCCTTCACTTGATTGTCAGCAGTAAAATAAAAAACCTTCAAAATTCAGTTATGCAAAAAACCTTCATCTTGGGAAAAAAAAAACTTAATAAATCTGGTTTTGCTGTGATCGTACTGTCCTGACAAATAAAGCCTTCACAATGATGTGTAAATCTCTGAAAAACAGGATTCAGACAAAATTCCCAACGGCAAATTTGCTGTAATGAGGCAGGGGGAGTCACTTTGAACTCCCATCTGACCTGTGGTCTGGCGGGTGCATCTTTTTGTGCGTCTTTTTAGGCATGCACAAAAGTCAACCACAGTTTTGGGCACCTTTGAAAAAAAAAAAAGGAAAAAGCAAAACAGAGGGCAGAGTAACTCTGCTGCCTCATTGCTGAATGCATCCATTGGGGGTTTCACCTAAATCACGTCTTTAAAGGTACTGTTACACGCTTCAATGTTGAAACGATATCACTAACGATCTCATGAGCACGCGGTCGTTAGAACATTGATTTGACATCGTTGGTGAGATGTCACATGTGTAGATATCGTGGATGACTCACCAATGATGTAGTGAGCTGGTATCATTCACACAACCCAGCGAACGATCCTTGTTCCCTGTTGTGAATAGGCGAAGTCGTGAATGACATCGTTATCGTGGTGTCACACACAACGATGCAGCAGGTTGGCTGATCGTGGATTGTTTGATTTGAAACATGTCCTCAAATCTGCGATCAACGATCCAACAATTTATCATGATTGAATCTAGATGTCGCACGCAACGAAGTAGGAACAATGTCGTTTGAACGACTCCAAACCTGTGACGTTTCAGCGATATCGTTCACGATATTGTACTGTGTAACAGGGCCTTAAGTTGTAGTGGGAATCTTTAATGTAAGTTCTCCACATAGATCAGAGGATAATGATAACTGAACCAAAATGTTCTGTGTCCAAATTGCCACCAATGGCAAAGTCCCCAGCAAGGTCCATCTTCTATTAATGGAATTATAGGGGGCTTCCACATTACTGGTAGCACAAATGCTCTGGAAAAGTGCTGTGATCCCCCTCAAAAAGAAAACCAGCAAAACCTGTGCTTCCAAATGCCCCCTCATTTCTGAGCACCACAATATACCTAAAAGACAGTAATCGTCCACATGTTTGGCATTGTTGTAGTGAGGAGAGCCCGCTTAAAGTGAACCTGTCACCCCTTTTGTCATTATAACCTGTGCCCAGCACCTTAAACATACTGTAATTGGAGTTCTAATGACCCCTTTATGCTCCTAGACTCATCCCTGATTACCTCAGAATTTAACTTTGAATGTGTCCTGTGCTGTATGGTAATCTACACTGTTGGGAGGGATGCAGTTCACTTATGTCCGAGCTGCCCCTGTGCCTGTAAAACCTGCTCAAACCCCTGTAATATGCCGCCCCTCCTTTGTGTGTATGGAAGCAGAGACTGGATTCGCGCTTGCACAGTGGCGTGGTCACTGTGCTCTCTTGAAGCCGCAGTGACCAGTGTCTTGTGAGATTTTGTGTGGCTGTAATAGAGCTCCGTAACCCGTGCCACTGTGCAGGCGCAAATGCCGTCTCTGCTTCCGTACATATACAGGAGTGGCGGCATATTACAGGCAGTGGGGCAGGTTTTTGTAGAGCTACTTACCATACAGCATGGGAGACATTCAAATTAATTTCTGAGGTAATCAGAGGCGAATCTGGGGTCATAATTACCCCAATTACAGTATGTTTTAAGGTGCTGGGCACAGGTTATAATGCCCGAAAGAAGTGACAAGTTCACTTTAATTTACGGGATGTTTTCCTCCAGAAGCACAAGCTGGGCACAATGTATGTGCATACAATGAACTCTGGGTACTACTAGGGCTTATTTGCAATTTTTAATAATGCAACATTCACTGCGTTTAACTCCATGGGTGTTTTCCAGAGAAAAAAAAACATCACTACACCCAGAGGGGTGTAATTTCCAATATGTGGTCACCTGCTATTATGGCACTTAAGTGCTCTGCAAATGGAGTCCACAAACTATTTTAGGAACATCTGTGCTCAAAAAAAAATCTAATGTTGCTACCCAGCCCTTGATGGGAGTCTAGTTCCTAGAATGGGGTTACTTGTGGGGGGTTTCCATTGTTTAGGCACATCAGAGGCTTTCCAAACTTGACATGGTGTCCGCTAATGATTACAGCCAATTTTCTGTTCAAAACTTTAAATGTTGCTCCCAAACAGTGTTTTTTGATCACATATGGAGTATCTGCTTACTCCGGGGAAATTACATAACAAATTCTATGATGTATTTTGTCCTATTACCGTATATACTCGTGTATAAGCCGACCTGTGTATAAGCCGACCCCCCTACTTTTGCCCCAAAAATCTGGAAAAACCTATTGACTCGTGTATAAGCCGAGGGTGGACCCCAGCACAGGTATACAGCCCCCAGCAGTGTGGTATACAGGCCTCCCCAGTGGTAGTATACAGCAGCCCCAGTGGTAGTATACAGATTCCCCAGCAGCCCCAGTGGTAGTATACAGATTCCCCAGCAGCCCCAGTGGTAGTATACAGATTCCCCAGCAGCCCCAGTGGTAGTATACAGATTCCCCAGCAGCCCCAGTGGTAGTATACAGGAGCCCCAGCAGTCCCAGTGGTAGTATACAAAAGCCCCAGCAGCCCCAGTGGTAGTATACAGGAGCCCCAGCAGCCCCAGTGGTAGTATACAGGAGCCCCAGCAGCCCCAGTGGTAGTATACAGGAGCCCCAGCAACCCCAGTGGTAGTATACAGGAGCCCCAGCAGCCCCAGTGGTAGTATACAGGAGCCCCAGCAGCCCCAGTGGTAGTATACAGGAGCCCTAGCAGCCCCAGTGGTAGTATACAGCAGCCCCAGTGGTAGTATACAGCAGCCCCAGTGGTATACAGCAGGCCCCCAGGGGTACATATAGCAGCCCCCAGGGGGTACCCAGCAGCCCCCTGGGGGTACCCAGCAGCCCCCAGGGGGTTCCCAACAGCCCCCAGGGGGTACCCAACAGCCCCTGGGGGTACCCAACAGCCCCCTGGGGGTACCAGCAGCCCCCAGGGGGTACCCAGCAGCCCCCTGGGGGTACCAACAGCCCCCAAAAGCTGGCACTGTCCCCCCTTGTAAGGGCCCCCCCCCTGCTGCTTATACATTACCATCCCGGTGTTCTGATCGGCGCCGCTCCTCGGTGCTGCGTCTTCATCTTCCCGTCCGCGCTGGCTGCATCCGGGATCTCCGGCGGTCGCGCGATGACGTCATATCGCTGCGACAGCCGGAGATCCCGGATGCAGCCACCGCGGACGGGAGGATGAAGACGCACCGAGGAGCAGCGCCGATTAGAACACCGGGATGGTAATGTATAAGCAGCGGGGGGGGCCCTTACAAGGGGGGACAGTGCCAGCTTTTGGGGGGCTATATGAACTGCTTCCCCCTGCCGCTGATTGACAGGGGGAAGCAGTGCATATATAATGAGCGGCCCCACGTGACGGGGCCGCTCATACAACAGCCTCCCCCCGCCTCCTCCAGCCTCCACAGCCCTCACCACAGCAGCCTATATACCGTATAGACCCGTTTATAAGCCGAGGGGGGGACTTTTCAGCCCAAATTTTGGGCTGAAAAACTCGGCTTATACACGAGTATATACGGTACCTTTGTGAAAATTCAATATTCGAGGCTAAAGTAACATTTTTTTTGTTGGAAAAAGTAACATTTCATTTTTTCCTTCCACATTGCTTTAGTTCCTGTGAAGCACTTTGAGGGTTAATAATCTTGAATGTGGTTTTGAGCAGTCTAAGGGGTTGTTTTTAGTATGGTGTCACTTTTGGGTGTTTTCTATCATGTAGGCCCCTCAACGTAACTTCAAATGTGATGTGGTCACTAAAAAAAAAAGTAGCTTTGTAAGTTTGGTTGGGAAAATGATGAACTTTGAGCCCTTCTAACTTCCTAACCAAAACATTTTGTCCCAAAAATTCTTCTGATGTAAAGTCATGTGGTAAATGTTATTTATTAACTATTTTGTGTAATGTAACTCTGGTTTAAGGGTATAAAAATGAAAAAGCTGAAAATTATGAAATGTTCAAATTTTTTGCCAAATTTGCCATTTTTTTTTCCACAAACGCAAAAAGTATCATCCTAAATTTATTACTATCATGAACAACAATATGTCTTGAGAAACAGTCTCAGAATCACTGGGATCCATTGAAGTTTTCCAAAGTTATTAACTCAAAATGACACTTGTTAGAATTGAAAACAAATGGTCTGATCAGGAAACTGAAAACAAGCTGGGGGTGAAGGGGTTAAATGAGAGTTTGCCCAGAGAAAAGTGGTGAACAAATGCTGGATACAAGTCCTATAATGGCTAGAAATTATTTTGTTTCTCCGCTTATTCTGGGAAGTCATCTGAAATGACAGTCTGTCTTTAAGAGAAGTCCTTGGCTGAGTCGCATGTTAGCAGTAGGATTGAGGGGGGTGTATGTTACCCTCTGTAGTCTGATCGGATTACTCACACCTCATTTGCGCTTCAAAGTACAATGCACTAAGAAATATTCAAGGTAATTTTCAACATTTGTATCTTGCTTGCCGGAGCAGATGTTCATCTTAATACATTTGTATTACATCCTTACTATGTCATCTTTCATCTGACTACTCCAGAAGGATTTACGTGTCTCCCAAATTATCAATGAGAATGTTTAACGCCTTTGTTTTTTGCATTGAAAATGAAAGGTGTTAGACTACACTTTTATTATAACGGAAAAAATTACAATAAATTGTCGTTCTACCACATACCCCATCTGTTAACAAGGAGGTTTAATGCTTAATTAACTTCATGGAAAGCCGACAATATGTGAAAAGACGTGAAATAATTTGATTATCATTTGCTTGCAAGTACCTACCCCTCATAGGGAAGACTTGCTGCTTTTCTTACATGGTTTTAGGTTTTTAGATTTATTCCTACTAAAATAAACCTTGTAACAATTTTAACATTATTACTTGGCACAAGTGTCTTTTTCTTTGCCCAGGGGTTGTTTGGGCATATAATATTAGTGACCTTTCGTTGATGATGTATTATTCGCTCCGGTTGCAGCCAGATGTAAGCGGTGAACTGAGCAGCACAGCTTCATGTAATGTGTAGCCACTGCTACCAAGCCCTGCAGATCAGCTCCTATGTTAATAGGACCTGCAGATGAGTAGTTAATGCAAACAAATTTAATGATTAAGTCTGGTTTCACACTGTCATTTTTCGGCATCATTGTGAATCCGGCCTAAACTGGATGCACCCACATCAGTTTTCGGCCCTGTTGACTTTCAATGGGGCTGGAGTCACTTGCAGGTGCACCAAGTTTTGTACGGTTCACCCTGAACCCAGGTGGATGCAGGTGTTCATAGATTTTTCCACGGAGACAAAATCTTCATCTTGTTGCTTATTAGGCTGCTTTCACATAACGATTTTATCAGTTCCGATGCTGTCCGATAAAAATCGGACAGCATCGGACCGATTTTCGGGACCCCATGCATCCCTATGGGCATCGGACCGAATCGGATGTGCACTAAATGCCATCTGATTTGGTCCGATCCGAATCTGCCCGATTTTTTTATCGGTGCAAAAATCGGAGCTTGCTCCGATTTTTGCACCGAAAATAAAATCTGACAGATTCGGATCGGACCAGATCGGATGGCATTTAGTGCACATCCGATCCGACCCAATCAATTTGACATGGGGCCCTATGGAGAAGGGTCCGAGGAAACATCTTATGTCTCCTCGGACCGATTTTAGTGTACTGAGCATGCTTAGCCTTAGGCTACTTTCACATTACGATTTTTTAAAATCCGATGCTGTCCGATATAAATCGGACAGCATCGGATTCTTCTGATGCCTGGAATCGGATGCCAAATAGGCATCCGATTCCGACATTTTATCTGATGCCTGCCCTCACCTCCCTCCTGTCAGCTGTCATCAGCTGTCTCTCCCCCAGTGCTCCAATATGGTCCCCCGTCCTCCACTGTGCTCCCCCTCTTGTCCTCCATGCTCCTCCTCTCCTTTTGTCCTCCTCCTCTCCTTTTGTCCTCCTCCTCTCCTTTTGTCCTCCTCCTCTCCTTTTGTCCTCCCCTCTCCTCCTCTCCTTTTGTCCTCCCCTCTCCTCCTCTCCTTTTGTCCTCCCCTCTCCTCCTCTCCTTTTGTCCTCCTCCTCTCCTCTTGTCCTCTCCTCTCCTTTTGTCCTCCCCTCTCCTCCTCTCCTTTTGTCCTCCTCCTCCTCTTGTCCTCCTCCTCCTCTCCTTTCTCACCTGTCCACGACTCCTGCACGGTCCCGCGCGTCTCCCGGTATCTTGCTGTTCTGTGCTGCCAGGACCTCTCGTGATGTCACAATCACATGACTGCCGGCTATTGGTTCCTGGCAGTCATGTGATTGTGACATCACGGCAGGTCCTGTCAGCACAGACAGCAAGACACTGGAAGACACCGGAGATGCCAGGGGCCTCGTGGACAGGTGAGCATAGATTTTTTTTTTTCATTAACCCATTCATTCACTTTTGGAGCGATTTTAGTGTACTGAGCATGCTCAGTACACTAAAATCGGTCCGAGGAGACATAAGATGTTTCCTCGGACCCTTCTCCATAGGGCCCCATGTCAAATTGATTGGGTCGGATCGGATGTGCACTAAATGCCATCCGATCTGGTCCGATCCGAATCTGTCAGATTTTATTTTCGGTGCAAAAATCGGAGCAAGCTCCGATTTTTGCACCGATAAAAAAAATCGGGCAGATTCGGATCGGACCAAATCAGATGGCATTTAGTGCACATCCGATTCGGTCCGATGCCCATAGGGATGCATGGGGTCCGAAAATCGGTCCGATGCTGTCCGATTTTTATCGGACAGCATCGGAACTGATAAAATCGTTATGTGAAAGCAGCCTTAGTCTCCATGAAAAAACTGTGACCACCAATGGTAAGATCTGAATGGGGGTCTATGCAGCACGGATTCATCTGCACGTCAGATCCTGGTGGATCTGGATTTCCGGTCCGTATGCCATGAACTGCACATGCACAGAACCACCCACCGGATCCCTGTCAAATATACAACCGGATGCTCCCGCATGGGGTGCGGGTTTATCGAGTTTTATCATCGCAGTGGAATCCGGGGCATGCAGGCTTTTCCTGCATGCCCCCAGATTAAAAAAAAAGGTAGTGTGAAACCAGCCTTTAGTTGTCTTTCTCCTAGCACTCACTATTGTGTGTGTAATTGGCTCTAGATTGACACATTTGCAGGCTGCTCTACTCAGACTCAGACTACTATGTAAACTATTGAGGCTATGGGGCCCTTTACACGCTACAATATCGTTAACGATATCATTTGTACGTCACTGCTTTTTGGGTGGAGCAACAACGTCGTAACGACTTTGTTGCGCGTGACAAGTAGAAACAATCAACGATAAGTCGGCTGATGGTTGATCGGAGGTTTTTGAACCGGAACTAAAACCAGATGATGATCGTCCATCCAACCTACAGTATCTGTGTGTGTGACACCTTGATAATGATGTCGTTAACTACTTCGCCTATTCAGAACTGAAGGACGTAGGCGATCAAACGAGCGCAAGTACCGTTCGCTTGTCGCGGTATCGTTGCTGTGTCATTAAAGATATCTGTACGTGTGACATTTCACTACCGATCATTGAACAACGTTAAAGCGATCCAGGTCAAGTTGGATCGTTGGTTGGCTCGTTTGACCATTGAAGCGTGTAACGGGGCCTTATGGAAAAGAAGACGAGCAACAAAGCTGCGCAGCTTTAGATGTGACTGTTTTAGCACAATTTGATAAAATCGGTGCATCAATAGGACCCCATCTAAATATGTTTCTTCTATTAAACATTGTATCATTACAACAGAAGTCTTTGCTTACTGTAGGTCACCAGGTGTTTGGTACCCACACCGAGAACAGCATCATGTAGGGGCAGAGGCCCATATTCCATCAGTATCGCTCACTGGGCTCCTGTCATTTTGATAAAATGACTTGATCTGCTGCAGATCTACCAGCTCTGTATATTCCCTACCACACCACTGATTGAAAGCTTTCAATCCATGTACATTGATAATTGTCAATCCGTGGTTGGGTCGTAGGTATACAGAGCTCAGCATTTTGAGCACTGTTAGCTCTGCAGCTGATAAAACTGTGATTGTATCAAAATGACAGCCAGCAGATCAGTAAGCCTGTTTTCACATGAGTTTTTCTCGCCATTTGTGGCACATCAGGCAGTTTGCCTGATGTGCCGGATGCAGAAACACTTGCTGCAAGACTGTGTTCGACCTAATGCATTCCGTATGGGACTTGCGTACGTGTGTGGCACTTGCGGTTTTGCCGTGATCTGGCCAATCTGGCACTTGCTAGCAGCTTTTTTTTTGACTCGCTGAAAGTGTCGCAAAGCCAAAGCTGCAAGTGCCACACATGTCCGCAAGTCCCATAGGGAATGCATTAGGCCCAATGCAGTCTTGTTGCAAGTGTTCCGACTACCAGCAGATCAGGCAAACTGCCTGATCTACCGCAAATGCTGAGAAAAACTGATGTGAAAGCAGCCTAAGGCCCCTTTCACATCAGCGTTCCTGTTGGATCCGGCCGTTCTGAACAAAAAACTGCATTTGCCGCCTAACGGCCGCACTTGCGGTACACTTGTGGCAAGCCCCATGCATTCTCTATGGGGCTTGCAGCAAGTGCGGTATTGTCGTGAGTCGGCACTTGCGGCCGTGAAAAAACCGCAGTTGACCGCATTTTTTTTACGCGGCCGCAACTGCGGCAAGTGCTGGATCCTGGCAATACCGCACTTGCCGCAAACCCCATAGAGAATGCATGGGGCTTGCCACAAGTGTACCGCAAGTGCGGCCGTTAGGCGGCAGATGTGTTTTTCTGTCCAGAACAGCTGGACCCAGACAAACGCTGATATGAAAGGGGCCTAAGTAATACAAAGCTCGGCTTTACATCATGCTACTTTCAGATTACGTAGTAAAAACATGGGATTCCCTTTAAGAAAAAAAATTCTGGAATGGTTATTCTATGGGAGAATACAAGTATTTTCTACATATAGTTGTGTCCATACATTTGATACCTCTTGTTGAGGCAGCATCGTTGGGTGACCCCCATAACTGGCAAGCCTGGTCAGGGAGCTGACAATCCTATCAGAATGTTTTGCTGACTTTACTACCTCGCTGTGAATGAATAATTCTATAGTAGAGGAGTGTAGAAATGCGTTGGGCCTGACCAGAGTTCTGCTGTTGTAGTCTATAACATGGTGGCTGGATTAGGAGTTAGCTGATATGGGTAGAACGTAGGATTTCTCTTGTTTTCTCAGCACATTCAGAGCGCGTTCTGCTCCTCCTAGGAATGATTTCTTCTCCATCCACGTGTGGCTCCCTGTAGAAGCCCAGCCCTGTCTGCTTAGCCATGTGTATCACTTTAAGCAGCTATTGCATTTCCATCGACACAGATGATTAAGAACTGCAGAATCTGAAAGCTGTGCCGTTTATAGCAGGAATCCTGTAGGATTTGGGTTGATGTACGAGAGTAGGGAAACTGCTAAGCATATGAAATGTGCTAAAGGAGCACTTGGGAGCTTCTGGGGAGAAAATGCATGTACTCGGCAAGCCCTGTTTGCATTTTAATGACTGCAAGAGCAATTATTAAATTTCTTATTCATTAAATGATAAACACAGGAAGGCAGCTGTGCCATTTAAGAAATGAAAAGAACGAACATTGCAGAGAAGCTTTCCTGAATTATAATCTCACCGTGCCAACTGGCTAAAGTAAGCTAGTTGGCCTCAAGGTGGCACCATTGCCCCATTTTTATCTTAAAATCTTCTATATTTTTTTACCTTCCAGGTTAAGATTGAAGCTTTCTTATATTGCTTTTGAATTACCTAGGGATATTTCGGCAGAATTCACAGTATTCTGGTTATGCTATATTAAATTTAATAAGGATAGTATAACACCCCCTTCCCCAAATCAGTGGCCTTGTGTTGCTTTATTTATATAGTCTGGAGCATTTGCTTCAACTCTAGGTAAGGACATAAATCAGATTTTGGGAACAGCCTGTGCAGATCTGACTTTCAACTAATTTGGGAGTGTGTTCATTGCTCCAAAAATGTGTCCAGTATCAAAACCTTCATATCCAAATTAACACTTTCAGACCAACACCTTCTTCATTAGCTCATGTTCCCTTCAATTTAGCTGGAGCGTGGGAGGTGAGGATCTGTTGCATGCATCCATTTAGTGTCATTGAGGAGCTGGTGACTCAAATCATTTACTTCATGTTACCTGTATAGCTCTAACAAATTCTGCATCACATTTGTCTATGCCCCTATGGGGAGGAAATGTGCACAGACATGAAGCTGATATACAAACTTCAGGCAGATGTTGAGAAAAAAAAAAGTTACCTACTGAAATAGTTTCCTTACAGGGGAAAACCCAGGGGTTATGGCCAGCACCTGTATGCCCCATGTTACAGCATTGTAAAATGCTGCATATGTCCCCAATCCACTTTTTTTCTACTTGCATAAAGGACAGCCAAGTGCGATGAGCATCTATGGTCTTGATCTGATTCCTCCTCTCTTCTTGCAGCCACTGTCCTCCTTCCCTGCTTCATGTGGATGATGTGTCCTATGTCATCCACCCACTGTAATCCATAGCGCTCCTGCTCACGCACACTTCTCTCTGTCTGAGAGCAGAGCAAAGTATTTAGTGTGCATGCGATGCCGCTCTTTGGTTTTTCACTGCACATGTGCACTATAGTATGTTGCACAGCCCTCAGCAAGGCAGAACAAAGTGCTTCTGCACAGAAGCTCGATGGAGAACGCAATGTGGATATGATGTAGGGCATGTCATCCACCCAAAGCAGGGAAGGAGGACAGCGATCGCAAAAACAGAGGAAGCGCCAGATCAAAACCAGAGACTCCAATCAGCATTGGTGAGTATAATAAAAGCTATATTTTTTTGTTTAGCCAAGCAGATTGGGGGACATACGGTATATACATACATACCTTGGTGTAAGGTATATTGGTGAATTGCCTGAAGAAGTCTTTTGACTTTGAAACTCATAGCAATCAATCACTGTCTTTTAATAATATTTTATACTTCGGAGCCTCCCTCTGTCCTACTCTATTAGCAAAATGACAGCAGTCATGTGACAGTTGCAGCGGATCACTGGCCTCTGCAGTGATAACTCGATACTAGACCACTGGGGTCAATGATTGGCTGCGGTGGTCAAATGCACATATACAGGGCAACGTTATTCCAGGAAAGTGAAAGAGCCTCCTAGAACGTTCCTTTCCATTTTCTGCAGATTACTAATCGGTGTGTGGCTTTGGTTTGTGTATCGCTGTGATGATAATACATGTCCTATCTCCGAGGATTGTATAATTCTTTATCTTTCCTTTGATAATTCTGATAACATTGCAGAGGTAGATGTGTAGATAGAATGATTTTACTGCATATTATTGGTAATAATATAGTTCCTCTTTCCATTTTGAGGAAATGGCAGTATACATTGGTAAAGACACAAGAAGTAAATGCTTTCCATATTGTAATCAGCAGTCATTATTTGCGGCTCGGTTTGTAATGGCTTTTCAGTTCTGCATACACTACTTTTCTGACTTAGTTACTTGTTTGCTTTTATAACTTTTCTAAGCTGTATGGTTGCCATGGAAACATAGTGACATATTTAAATATTATTTTCCTGAAATGTATTTTACTTCAGACATGTTCTATTCTTTATGACTTGTACAATTTTTCATAAATAATAGCTTTCATCACCTTGTAGGCTTTTATTTTATTGAAAAGATATTTTTTTTTATCTTGTTTTTCAGGAACTACAAGAAACTATTTTACCGAAAAAGGGACGCAAGCCTCCCTCCCATCGAAAACCTTTGCCAGTCAAAAGAAAAATTGCACGTAAGGACTAAGTGATTTCAGATCCATGTTATGTGCAAAATTCACAGTTGAATGTCAATCATCGTTCTATCATCAAATGCGTAAACTGATCATACACTTTAGATATAGTAAAAGCTGCTGTGTAGGTCTGAAGTTTTCATAGATGTTGGTATCATCTAAGTTAAATATTCATCTAAATTCCAAATTGGGAGGGGTTGGTGGGGTGTTGGCTCAAATGGGCAGTAAGGTTGAAGGGTTGTATGGTTCAATCAACTTATCTTTCTGTAAGATGGGTGATAACTTAATCATTTGTGGGTGTCTCGCATTTAGGATGTGCACCAGTCGACAGATTAGAAAACTTCTATCCATTTTAGAAATTTGTAATGGGAATAAACAGGACAGTCTGGCAGGTCAGACTCCTTCCACTGCTTCATCTGTTTCCTTTGGGGCTGCTTGAAAAAGTAGAGTGCTTGGCAGCAGCAAAGGGAATGAATAGCATGCAGGTTAAGCATGTGTTCTGCAGCTCCACTGTGAGGCTGTGTTCACACACAGCGCTTTTTTTGCGAGGGCACTTTTTCCAGCGTTTTGACCCGCGCAAAAAAGCCCCGTAAAAATACGCAGGTGCATTCACACACCTCGCGTTTTTACGGGGCTACTTCTTCAGTGATGTCACAGAGGGGAGGAAGAATCCTGTTCCTTCTCCCCTCTGTGACATCTGTCACAGCCCCATTTGATTTTACAGTGCATTATACACTGCAAAATCAAATGTAAAATAATGCCAAATATATTAAAAATAATAAAGATTCTTATACTTACCCTCCGCAGAGTGTTCGGTAATCGGGAGCAGGAGCAGGTATTAAACCTACAAAGATCTGGTGAAGGTACCAGAGGTCAAATGCCCACTGATCAACTAGTTATCTCCTATTCGGTGGATATTTGATAGCTTGTTTTGTCTGGACAGCTCTTTTAATATGTAAGAGCTTGAAAATCCTGACAATTTTTCTTTCAGGCAGCCCCATCACCTGTATCCAGTCCTGCCTCTCTTAAAAACAACCCCTTTTTGCTCCTCAGTGAACATATAAAGTAGATCCATGCTGGGCAAGAAATAAGACTACGTGATTGTATACCCGAACAGTTCTCTTTTATAGGGCAAAAGGCTTAATCTAAAAATGGCCTATTGTTTGTCATTTTTTTCTGTTAAATGTTTTCTGCCTTTATTTTTTTGACTATTTTTTTCATATCACAAACTTTATTAAAAAAAAATATTAGAAATCTTGCAATTTTTACGCTGACCATTGGGGTTTTCCCAACCTCTTATCGCCTCTTCTTTCTGGAAATTCACATACAGTGGTGTGAAAAAAAGTGTTTGCCCCTTCCTGATTTCTTTTGCATATTTGTCACACAAATGTTTCCAGTCACCAAACAGATTTTAAGTATTAGGCAAATGTAACACAACTAAACACAAAATGCAGTTTATAAATGAAGATCTTTATTATTAAGGGAAAAAGAAATGCAAACCTACAGGGCCCTGTGTCAAAGTGCCCCTCCCCTTAAAACTTAAATTACGGTAACTATGGTTTATCACATTCTTGTGAAGTTGAGTTCAATTTCTCTTGCCACTCCTGTTTGCAATCAATAAATCACTTAAATAGGACCTGCCTGACAAAGTGAAGTAGACCAAAAGATCATCAAAAGCTTAGACACCATGCCGAAATCCAAAGAAATTCAGGAACAAATTAGAAACAAATTAATTGAGATCAATCAGTCTGGAAAAGGTTATAAAGCCATTTCTAAATCTTTGGGGCTCCAGCAAACTGCAATGAGAGCTATTCACAAATGGGGAAAACATGGAGCAGTGGTGAACCTTTCCAGAAGTGGTCAGCTGACCAAAATTACTACAAGAACACAGCAACAACTCATCCAAAGAGGTAAAAAAAGACTCAACAGCAACATCCAAAGATCTGCAGACCTTACTCGCCTCAGTTAAGGTTCGTATTCATGACTGGGCAAAAATGACCTGCATGACAGAGCTGCAAAACAAAAAACAAAATGAACATAAGTTTGTCTCAGTTTTACCAGAAAAACATCTAGTTGATTCCCAAGACCCTTGGGAGAATAATGTGTGGATTGATGAGACAAAAGTTGAACTTTTTGGAAGATGTATGTCAACTACATCTGGCGTAGAGGTTACACAGCATTTCAGAAAGGAACATCCCAACAGTAAAATGGTCTGGGGCTGTTTTGCTACGTGAGGACCTGGAAGATTTGATGTGATAAATGGAACCATTAATGCTGCTGTGTACCAAAAATTTCTGAAGCAGAATGTCCGGCCATCTGTTTATGACCTCAAGCTGAAGCACACTTGAGTTATGCAGCAGACAATGATCCAAAACACACCAGCAAGTCAAACTCTGAATGGCTTAAATAAAACAAAATTAAGACTTTGGAATGACTTAGTCAAAGTCATGACCTTAATATGGTTGATATACTGTTGTATGACCTTAAAAAGACGGTTCATGCTCAGAAACCCTCCAATGTGGCTGAATTACAACAATTCTGCAAAGATGAGTGGGCAAAAATTCCTCCAGAGCATTGTAAAAGACTCATTGCCAGTTATCGCAAGCGCTTGATTGCAGTTGTTGCTGCTAAAGCCCCAGTCACACATAACAATATCGTTAGAGAGAACGTTGTAACTGTGACGTTACAATGATCTCTCCAGCGATGTCGTTCTGTGTGACACTTAGCAGCTATCAGGCCTCTGCTGTGAGGTCACTGATCGCTGCAAAGTGCTGCGTGTCATTTTTTGATTGTTGGTTTCCCGCTGGTCAGCACGCATCACTGCGTGTGACCGCGAGAAACCAGAGATCAGTGACCTCACTGGCTGGTAACCATGATAAACACTGGGTATCCAGGCAGCGCGCGCTGCCTAGATACCCGGTGTTTACCATGGTTACCAGCGTCCTCCCTGCTTAGCACTGTCTGTAAGCAGGAAGAACGCTGGTAACTATGATGAACAGCGGGTATCTAGACAGCGTGCGCTGCCTGGATACCCGGTGTTTATCATAGTTACCAGCGTTCTCCCTGCTTAGCGCTGCCTTACAGCGCTAAGCAGGGAGGACGCTGACATCGCCTTCAGCAATGGTGGAGGTGGCTCCCAGGTCCCTGATCGCTGGCGAGATCTGCCTGTTTGACAGCTCCCTAGCGATCAGGTAACGACGCTCCAGTGATCCAGGCAGGTCGTTATCGCTGTCGGGATCTCCGGAGCGATCGTTGTGTGACAGGACCTAAAGTCTGGCCCAACTAGTTATTAGGTTTAGGGGGCAATCACTGTTTCACACAGAATTCTCTATGTTTGCATTTCCTTTCCCCTTAATAATAAAAACTTTCATATATAAACTGCTTTTAGTGTTACTTGTGTTATCTTGGTTTAATATTTAATTTGTTTAGTGATGTGAAACACTTATGTGTGATGAACATGGAAAACAATACGATATCAGGAAGGCGGCAAACACTTTTTTTACACCCTGTATAGTATAGCTGCAGTTGATCGTCTCAGACCCTATCTTTTGTATTGAAGCCTCTGATGTATGTGTGTAGACAACATTGTGAAGGGGGAGGATCAGGGTTAGCTGTGACATCATCACCTATTGTGAATGGTGGATTTTGTGTTGTCCGATGTGTATAGAGAATTTTAATTCTGCCTCTAATGATAATTAGACTTTTGAAAACTCTTCCTGAGGGGCGAGGAAGCTGGAGTCTGAATAGTCCCAGTATAAAATTGCTAGATTTCTAATTGTTTTTTCTTTTCTTTTAAAATTCAGATCATGTTATGAAAAAAAAATGGCCAAAAATATCTAAACATGTAACTTAAAATCCTGATTGAAACCATATGCCATTTCTTAAAATAGAGTAGATTCTTCTTTAAAGGGGTTGTCCACTACTCGGGGAACCCATTCTCAATCACCATGTTTGCTCCCATTATAATAACAACACTTAAGGCCACTTCACACACACAGATATCTGAGTCCAATATCTGAACAGATCTCTGGTTGCAGTGAAATCATGGATACATTGCTCCATTTTGTGGCTGTGTACAACATGGAGCAATGTATCCATGATTTCACTGCAACCAGAGATCTGTTCAGATATTGGACTCAGATGAAGTGGCCTTCATACTCACCTCTGGTGCCGACACCCTTCCAGCAGTGTCGTCACTCACTCTTCCAGGTCTCGTGATGTGGCCGGCACTGGAGGTGAGTATGTGATATTTTAATGGGGGCAAACATGGTGATTGAGAATGGGTTGTCCAAGTAGTTGTTCCCTATTTGAAGTTCCATTTAATGAATTACCATTTTGACTTCTGACGTGATATTAGGATTTATTTCTTACATTTTAGAAATGACTGAGGAGGAACAGCTGGCCCTGGCAGTAGAGATGAGTCAGCAGGAGCAAACAAAGCAAGAAAAGTACACTCAGGAAGAAGAGAATGAGCTAATAAAGAAGGCAATTCAAGAAAGTCTTCATGTAAGTGTGCTATACATAGGTAAAACATGCTGTCCTTTTCGGAAATATTTTACTTTTTCATTAGTTCTGCTATTATAGAGTGATGACATTATAATAGATTTATCATATTTTTCGGACTAGAAGACGCTCCCAGATTTTAGAGGTGGAAAATAGTGAAAAAAAATATTTGAGGCAAGAAATGTGGTAAAATATTTAATAACATAAATAACATACTATTATATGTGGTGTCATTATATATAATAGTATATTATTATGTTAGGAGCTGAGGTCAGAATATGGTGGTGCTGCAGGACCGGTGTGGTGTCAGTAAAGTACTATATGAAGACTCTGAAGGGTGAGTATAAGAATTGGGGCACGGGGCTTATATTTAAAGCAGCACTGAAAAATAACACTGGAGTGCTGCTTTAAGATCCCATGGGAGAACTATAACTTCAAGCATGTCCTGCAGATCCTATGGCATGCTGGGAGTTATAGTTTACAACAAGAGTGGCAGAGTGCTTTTTTATGAGTTGTAATTAATAAACTTTTAATTCTTACTTGTACAGGCTCACATCACTGCATGTTTTGCAGCAGTCAGCCCCCTCTCTCTACAACTTACAGGACCTGTGGTGAGGTAATGAAAGGCTGGAGCATCACATGACCGCACATAGCCCTCTTATTACTTCACCACAGGTCCTGTAAGAGCAAGCTGCATAGATTGTAGAGCGGTGTCTGCAGGACCTGTGGTGTCATAACGAAGTTGGAGGGCTTTGTGCGGTGATGTGATGATCCAGCCTGCCTTCTTCATTACCTTACCACAGGTCCTACAATCATAGGGGAACACTCGGCACTCACTCAGCATGTCAGATATGCCGTGCCTGGCCTTGTGACCGCAGTGACCTGAAGTCCCTCTGGGCCAGGTGCAATTCCCTACTCCTGCCACCTCCTCCACCAGACACACGATCTCCTCAGCCGCTGCAGGAATCCGGTACTGGGGCGACCATGTGTGTCCTATGTTTAAGTGAAGGAATATTCATTCGCTGCTCCCCGCCCACTGCTCGGCTCTGACAGTTGGGTGGGGAAGCGGCTGATAAATATTCCTTCACTTTAAGCATCGGGACCACGTAGTTTCCCCAGTGCCTGATTACTACAGGGACAGCCTTTTCCTGCCTCCTGTGACCCCACTCCGCTGCTGCCCGCTCCCCACAGTTACAATCAGACCGTAAGACGCACCCCACACTTCCCTCCCAAATTTGGAAGAAAAAAAGTGTGCTTATGGTTCGGATAATACAGTACATTTGAAATAGACTTGTCCCACCAACAGAGTACATTTTAACTAATAGAACTTGACATAAAAATAATAAAAATAATTTCCACAATTGGATGAGTTAAAAAAAATGTTTTCCTTTGCTCAGATAATCTTATAAATGTGCCCCTGCTATGTACTGTGTAATGGCCGCGTCTGACCGTACAAGGACGTGGTCTGATAATATCACATCTGCTGTGTACAGAGTAATGGATGTGTCTGATCGTACAAGGACATGGTCTGATCATGGAAGGGAATAGTGCTCCAACCCAGTGTTTTGCTCCTAGGATGTGTGTCTGGAACATGAATAAGAGCGCTGTCTGTGTACCCATATTCATATGTAGCTTATGAAGAGAAAAAAATAAAAATTTAAATGCATGGAGAAACCTGTGGTGCCGGAACTTTCTTTTCCTTATGGTCTGATCATACCATATACCATAAAAATGTTCCTGTGCTGAGATTTTGTATATGTGTCTCTGCTATGTACTGTGTAATGGATGTGTCTGACCATACAGTGACATGGTCTGATCATACCACATCTCCTGTGCTGAGACAATCTTATATATGTGTCCCTGCTATGTACTGTGTAATGGATGTGTCTGACCATACAGTGACATGGTCTGATCATACCACATCTCCTGTGCTGAGACAATCTTATATATGTGTCCTTGCTATGTACTGTGTAATAGCGGTGTCTGAACATACAGGGACATGGTCTGATTATACCACAGCTCCTGTGCAGGGGAGGAAGTAAAAAAGTATAGACATTACAGCACGGGATCACAAATGATTCTTTCTCTGAGGTAAAACGTGTTTTTAAAAAGACAGGGAAATGTTGTATTTTACAGAAAGCATTATCTGTGATTCCATGGTGTACTGCCTGTATACTCTTTTCCTTTCTCCCCTGCCCAGGAGATGTGATATGATCAGACCATGTTCCTGTACGGTCAGACATGGCCCATTACACAGTACACAGCAGGGACACATATGTAAGACTATCTCAGCACAGGAGATGTGGTATGATCAGACCATGTTCCTGTACGGTCAGACATGGCCCATTACACAGTACATAGCAGGAGCTCATGTATAAGATTATCTCAGCACAGGAGATGTGGTATGATCAGACCATGTTCCTATATGGTCAGACACGGCAATTACCGTACACCCTTTTTGCCGCCCAGTAAATGTAGGAATGTCCTACCACCCAATCTTCAGGCCTACTGCTGCCTGTAAGATAAAAGCATGTAATTTCAGAAAATCAGGTCTTATATATCTTGCGAAGCATGCGGATTTCCAACGCCCCATTCTCTGTACTTCGGCCTCCATTACTCCTGCCCTAGCTGCCTCTGTGGCTGCGCCGATTCGGAAAGAATGCGTCCCATACTCTTTAGGATTTGCCCCGGTTTTAGCTAAGCATTGTTTGAACAATACCTGAAATTGATACTTGGTAAGAGGGGACCCGTCCGTATGTGAGAGAAAAAATCTGCTGGTGTGTCTTATTGACATGTAACGTTTGACTATTTTTAGCGGGCATACTGGGCCGTCTGAGGAGTTAACCAGGACCCATGTGCCCCTACCGGTGGGGTCGCATTTAGATTTACGCACGCAAATGCGCAGAGCGTCGCTGCATATGACTAAGTCTTCGTTAGCTAACCCGCCCTCCGTTGCTATTTTTGAACGCGGCAATAATTCACTAATGCGCAGCGCACCGAAAAAAGCGATAGCAAAGGCTGCTGATAAGAGGATCGCCTCGTATTGTGACTTGCATATTACCGGGGATAATGTAATAATGTCGTTTAGTAAACTCAATGAAATGGGACGATGGCATTCCTGACTAGGTTGAAGCCTTTTCCAGCCCTTCATGGCTTGCTTGATGAAAAATAACTTAGTTACGTCCACCCACCCCATTAGTTGGAAGCAAAAGGCTATTCCTGAGAGATGCCGTTGTGCCGACGTGCCCGACGCCCCTCTTTCTTTGAGCAGAATTAAAAATTCAGTTATCACTTCACTTCTCGCTTGATCGCACTTATGGACGGGCCTACCCTGGATTAGCGAACACCACTCTTCCCAAGCCTTACCATAGACCTGCCAGGTAGCCGGTGTAACGGAAGCACGGATTAATGGCATCAATGTTTGGCCACTGTGTCCCATAGTGATGGAGGACACTGGAGACCAGCTGGTTGGGGAGAAGGTCTGTGAAAGCCTGTTTTTTTTTTTTTTTTTTTTTTAATATGGAATGCTTCAGGAATTTGCGTGTCATCCTTGCGCAGGGGCCATGCTAATCTTCTCTATATCGTTCCAATTTTAGTATATGTGCTGCCGAAGCGGGCAGCACAGTGGCTCAAGTGGTTAGCACTGCAGCCTTTGCAGCACTATGGTCCTGAGGTCCTGGGTTCAATTCCCACCAAGGACACTAAGGACAATATCTGCAAGGAGTTTGTATGTTCTCCCTGTGTTTGCGTGGGTTTCCTCCGGGCACTCCGGTTTCCTCCGACATTGCAAAGACATACTGATAGGATGTTTAGATTGTGAGCTCCAAGAGAGACAGCATTACTGATGTATGTAAAGTGCTATGGAATTAATAGCGCTTTATAAATGAATAAATTATTATTATTACACAGTACAGGGACACATATATAAGATTATCTCAGCACAGGAGATGTGGTATGATCAGATCATGCCCCTGTACGGTCAGACACATCCATTACACAGTACATATCAGGGACACATATATAAGAATATCTCAGCACAAGAACATTTTTTTAACACATTTAGTTGTGAAAATTATTTTTATCTCCGAGATCTATTAACCCCTTCATGACCCTGGAATTTTTCATTATTCATTTTTGTTTTTTGCTCCCCTGCTTCCAAGAGCCATAACTTTTTTTTTATTTTTCCATCAATATAGACACATGACAGCTTGTTTTTTGAGGGATGAGTTGTACTTTCTGTTGAGGGGGAAGTAATGGCATAATTAATTATTAATATGACACATAAATGTATATCTCTCTTTGTGGGCATGTATGTGTAGATATCTATATTTATGCCCACCTTGGTGGAATAGCCCATAATAAATGTCTCTTATAACATTGACCAATTCAGCTGTATCTGATGGAAATTGTTCATCTTCTGACATGGTTAATTACCATATCAGAAGATGTCCATTCTTGCATTTTAATGTGGGAAGCTATCAGATAAGACTCTTAATTTAAATATCAAAGATCTACAGGCTGCTGCCACAAAGGGTTCAGTTCACAGCAGCCAAGATGTCTGGGGTGATAAGTAGACATTGTTTACCAATCAAAGAGTGTTAAAACTTATTTGACACAAGACTTTCTTCCCTGATACAAGTACGCCATCCGCAGGCAGGGGATTATTACTGCATATTACAGGAGGTGATTGGACATATTTGCCTTGTAATAATACCTGAGAAGAGCGGAGTTGTAGGTTGCATGTGGGTGGGAATGTGACTATAAAAGGAGGTGAATTCAAGACCCTCTCTCTTTTTTCTACTTGGATCCACCATGGGATAAGACATCCTCATCTGGTCATAAGTATCATCCTATAACTCTATCACTCTCTCTATATCACTTTCTCTCTCTCTAAGTATTATATCTCTCTCTCTCTCCCTATATCTCTCTCTCTCCCTCTGTATATTTCTCTCTATTTCTCTCTCTATTAGGGATAGATAGATCACTAATATAGTGTGCATGTATATTTTGGCAACGTGGGTATTAGTAACTGTGGGTGTTTTACATCATTGTAACAGTAATTGATTGTGTCTTAGTTATCGTGCTATCTAGAAATCTATATATTATTGTTGTAGACCTTTTGGGTGTGTTTAATAAATATTCATTTATTAGAACAGACTTGTTTTCATTAAGTATATATATATATAGTTAATCAGCATAGGAACAGAAAGTGGTAAGGAAGGGAAGATTCTGGATATCGGTGATTGTAGTCATAACCGACCATAATAACCGATCAACAGGACCATCCCTACAACAAATTGGCGAGCCTAGGCCCACTGTTTGAGGTTGTTCTAGTGTCTTTTGTACTGAAAACCTGTGGTCATCATCTGGAGCGGATCAGGCCAGAGGAACGTGGACACAGATAACAGGAGGCACGGTGAAGTGATCCGTTATTCTGTGCGTTCAGTGCCCTGATAGCTCAGACGGTGACACAGTTTTCAGTCTTAGTAAGACACAGGACACAGTCCTCATCAGAGAACCTTTTTCTGATTTTAACGATTTTTCTGATTCCTTTACACGATTCACACGTCTATCGGGAGATCATCACGTCACTTCGTTCAAACACCATCAACGTTTGGTTCATCTGAGGAGTCCAGCTGGTCGGGAAAGAAGGCGTTCCGGAGTAAAGGACCTTTTTCCAAGCAGCACAAGAGGGACGAAGGAACAGACGACACCAAGCAACATGGCATCTGAACAGGTGAGTATGAACTTCTCCACCCTTAAACACCTGTGTAGAAATAGCACATTTAACCCAATACTGCCCACCGCATATAAGTCCACAGAGATGCTCTGGTCAACTTTACTGGACCAGGCATACTCACATGATAGAGTTTGTATTAGTAAAAGTGTTTTCCACAAAACAAAGAAACGCCTCCAAATGCTGGCAAAATTAGTGTATACTTTTGAGGACAGCATTTGCAGGCCGGAGCATGTGGAAACACTTGCTACCACAAGAAAAGCAGACAAAGTTTCCACATCGGATAACCTACACTGCCATTGTTGTGTGGAAAGCATAAAACGTATACACACTCTAGAAACTGAGCTAGAAGAAAGGGCCCAGTGTACAGCCGACAGGGGCCGGGAAATCTGTGTGTTAGAATCTAGGATATCAGACAAAGAAACCTATTATTCTGACATGGATAGAGAGCTCCTCAGTCTGTATACTGAGATAAATCAGTTCAAGAGCAGAGTTGCATCCATGGATGCACTAGTGAGCACACTTAGAGAGGATCTGGCTGCAAAGTCGCAAACGATTGTGAATTTGCAACAGGTCATCTCTAATCTGTCACGGCCTGGTACAAATAGCATGGTGCCTTTGCCCACGAAACAGGTTTGTGTTTGGGGTACTGCACAGGATGGGGAGACCGCGGCAACAGGGTCCACGTCTCCCATGGATCAGAGATCCGGAGCTATAGAGTCCAGGGGACAGGTGGAACGGTCGCTACATTTCACTCAAACACCAAGGGAGTATACACGTAGCGACCGCTTCCAGGGTCAGGACGAGAGTTGGGGATATGGAGGTAGGTGGGAAAGGGATCACACCACTTCCAATCCGCCAAATCGTTCAGTAAGGTCAGATGAATTTTATCCTAACCGTAACAGTATGGAAAGGATAAAATTTCTGTTACGGATCTGCAAGGAGATCCCAAAATTTGATCCCAGTCTAGATGCGTTTACTGCATGTGATATCTTTGAAGGTCACTGCAATAAATATTCTGTGGCTCCAGAACTTCGAATGGAGCTATTCAAGTTGTGGTTGCCTACACACCTCAATCAGAGGTATGAGGCAATGGGGAGCACGGAACCCAGTAATGGACAGTTTCATGATAAGGAAGAACGCCTTTCCTTACTAATGACACTGGCAACGGGCCACGGGGACGTGACTCCAGAAATCCTGATGAAATTCAGACCAACTATACACGATGAACCTTTATCGCTGTGTAGTCGGTTTGAAGCTATGTACAGGAAGGTCACTATGGATCAAGGTATCGGTTTTCCACAAGGCATGGTCCGCATGTTTGTGGAAAAATTCCCATACCTTGATACTGCAATTAGGTTGAGTGCAGCGAGGGAACCATCGCTCACTGATGCGGCCATGATTATTGAGCAGTGTAGACAAGATCTACTGCACAATAAAAAGTCGGTTAAGGTTAGGGAGCATGTGCCTGTACACGTTAGATCACAAGATGAACGTGTGCGCCATGCTAGAAAGAAGTCAGCTGTTCGCCCCTCGGCCCCACCATTTGAGAGGACAGGGAGCATTCAATGCTTTCTATGTTTGCAATTTGGGCACATGAAGAAAAATTGTCCTCAGTGGGTACGGAGCCGAAACAGCCCTGAAAAATCTGGCAATAATAATGGTTTCAAGATGAAACCTAATTATGCCAGAACAGTGGGGGAACAGGCTGATGGGTCTCGGGGATATTTACAAGAGCAGACACCAAAATGTGTTGCCACTGTAAATGCCCCAGTTGATAGTTCAGGGGTTGTGGAATCTACTGATTCCACAACTAGAACTATGGTTGAGGATCTCCAAATTGCAGTATGTACCTCTCAGGTACCTACTGGAAATCTTGTCAACATCGATTGACAATTAGGGATCCCTAAAGAGCTGGCTCCAGTATGTCCTGTCATACTGGATTCTTCAGGGAGGCCCCACATAAAAGCCAGAATTAAAGATCAGGACACACAAATTATGCTTGATACTGGTGCGGAAATCTCCATTACAAATATCAAACATGAGTTGCATCCAAACAGCCCTCAGTGTGTGGTGATCGGATTTGATCACCAACAAGGGGGGGTGAAGGCCCACAGAATTGAGGAAGTGATTGTCCAGATTGCCAAACACTTAACCCTCAAGATCCCAATGTGGTATTACCCTGGTTCTGACAACATCATTGGAACTGATGTAATGACCCAAAATGGATGGATCCTGGATTTGGCAAACTGCATTGTGTGGAAGGGACCCAGACAATCCAAGGTGTGTGTCATACAACGCCAGTGTCTGGGACCACCTTTGCCAGCAATGGAGAATTCTGCTGATATGCTCGAACACAAATGGCCAGAGGTCTCTCATAATACAGACCTTGAACCCATTGTGTACGAACATCCTGATCTGTGGGCCCAGGGTAAAAATGACTGTGGCAGATTGATTGGTGTCCAGGTGGACATACAGGGGCCAGACCCACCCCCTCAACGTCAATATCGCTTTCCACCGGAAGCGACACAGTCAATAGTCAACACTGTCCTGGAATTGGAAACCAAGGGTGTGGTCATAGAGGGGAATTCAAGGTGCAACAACCCTCTATGGCCTGTGAAGAAAAAGGACACTGATGCGTGGCGTCTCACCATAGACCTACGTGTCCTTAATAAGTACACTCCGATGTCTGCCCCCGTAGTTGCACAAACTCCTGACATAATGGCGAGGATAAGTGGCAAAAGCCGCATATTCTCGACCATTGATGTCGCAAATGGGTTCTTCTCTATTGAACTCACAGAAAACTGTAGGTACAAATTTGCTCTCACAGTGGGGAACAAACAGTCTGGACTCAAACTGAGTCCTCACAAGGCAAATTTGGCCAGAACAGAGGTGACTTTCCTTGGGGTGCAGGTCTCTTTTGGAGCCAAAGGAATTGTGGCGGCCCGAGTGGTAGCTATGGTCAAGTTACCTCAGCCTGGCACTCTACAGGACTTACGGAAGTTCCTGGGAGTGGCCAACTTCATGAGGGAATTCATTGAGGATTTTGCTGCCAAAGCGAAACCCCTTTATGAACTCCTCAGAGGAGAAGAACCCTCACTCCAGGGCTGGTCAGAAGCACAGGATGAGGCCTTTTCAACTCTGAAAAGAGACCTCTCCTCTGCACCTGTGTTAGCCACCCCCAACCCAGATGGAGAAATGGCCATCCAGGCACATGCTGGGAAGGAGTCTATCTCTGTTGTCCTTCTACAGCAGATAGGACATGACAGTAGACCACTGGGATACTTTTCCCGACTACTCTCGCCGGTCGAACGAGGGTTCGACGAATGTGCCAAACAACTGGCTGCCATACACTATGCCGTTAAAACCAATGAGCATATTGTAGGTTTCAGATCTCTGACTGTACAGACACCACATTCTCCTTTGGTTCTTTTACTCAGAGATACACTCCCTGGAGTCTCCCAACAGAGATTCGGGAAATGGATCCTGGACCTCAGTGGCCGGAATCTGAAAGTGGACCACAAGGCAAAGTATGTTCTGTCCCAGTTGTTAAACATGACAGGGACCGAACATGACTGTGGTCAACCATCACTATCCAGTACACCACAAATATTCAGGACCGACAGACATCCAGAAGACAGGGTCGTCTTTGTTGACGGCTCTCGTTTCTGTCTGGACGGCACGTATGTGTCCGGATTTGCAGTGCTGGATGAGACCACAGGCACCCAGAGTCTTGTCTGGCTGCCTGGTCAAATGTCAGCACAACGGGCTGAACTGGAGGCTGTCAAGGAGGCTCTCCTCCTTCAACCTCCAGGGAATCGAACTATATATAGTGACAGTTCATATGTAGTTCGATCTCTCACCCTGCACCTGAACACATGGAAAAAACGAGGGTTTGTGGACAGCCAGAATAAACCTCTGGCCCACGTTACAGTCCTAAAGGAATTGTGGGATTGGGGCATGGCACATCCAGCGGAGGCAGCCATTATAAAAGTCCCAGCACATCAAAGAGGAGAACAGCCTTTGACCATAGGAAATAACAAGGCCGACGAACTGGCCAAGTTTGCAGCAGTGTCTGGTGTCCTTCGGGAACCAGGAACTGAGCAGATCCCTGCATTCCAGATTGCAGTGAGGCAAACCAAACTAAAAGAAGGCATTCTGAGTCCTGAAGATGTCACTGGAGCAGAGTATAGCGGGTGGTATATCTTACAGGCTACCTTCACTAGGAATGATAGGCAAGATGGGTTGAGGGTAAGGACCTACTTTGATAGACCCGTACTTGTAAAAGGCACCCTTAAGGCATATTGTATGTTGAGGGATTCCCAGATGACCATCACCAGGGAATCCAAATATGCCCAAGGACATGTGTCCACAGATTACCTACGGACTAGTGTATTGATGTTAAAGTTAAACTGCAGTAACTCTGGCCAGGCATTGTGGAACGATCAGAGTGGTCCAGTGAAACTGGAGGGCTTATACCGAGCAACAGTTTTAAAGGTACGGACTGATGCCAAGGATCTGAGGTATACTCGAGTAGAGGGGTCGCCATCCATACGGTCTTTCATGATTACGATCATGAGAGAAGTCTGTGTATCGGAGGTGACGGGATACTATTTCATCACCTATGCCCACTGGGAACCGGATACACAGATGGTAAAATTGGATACTAATCCCTGGAGATGGGACTTAGTATGCAATGGGGTGGACACCCCAATTGTGGATGTATGGATGGATGGCGCCCCTATGACTGAGGAATACCGAAGCAAATACGTGTCTTCTGACTGGAAAGACCCCAGAGGCAGGGACATTAACTTTGACATCAATATAGACGGTCCATTTAAGTGGCCTTTTTGTGAGGCGGTGGACGAAGGGTGCTGGTCATTTACACAGTGGGTCTATCTGTCCAAATCCAAACCAATAGGAAACCTAGCGTTACAGGCAGGAGATAGCGATCAGTGGTACCAGTTCAGTGGTAGAGGACAAGTATGTGTGACCGTGGTAAGGGTCCCATATGAGGCTGAAGGTCTCCAACCAGTCAAACCGCACCTGGATTCTTGCAATGTTTCTACCCACCAATTGGCAGATCCCATAGCTCCTCAACTGTCATCCCCATGGAAGATCATCACAGGAACTAAATTCGTCCTATATACATGGCGAATTTCTGTAGATGACTTCAGAGTAGATCACTGGGATCACAGATGTGAGGAGTTTGTGAGGAACCAAATTGACATGATGAGAGGATGGGTAGAGGCGGGGCAAGAAGTGAGAAAAGATGATCCCCGACACAGGAAATTCAGGAGTAGGAGAGACTTGATAGAGATGGGAATTAGTGGAGGTGCATTGGGAGTAGGTGCCCTGAACACTATGGATATGGAAGTCCTGAGAGGTAAGCTCGGGGACATTGCGCGACATGCTGGGGAAGGGTTCAGAACTCAGCTTGATGTAAACCATGTCTTAGAGGGTTTGCAACATTCGCACATTGATGCCACTACCTCTCTATCTTCTGCTCTACGAGAGAAGTTTAGAAGGTTAGTTGCAGGTCTTGTAGAAGTGCAAGACAGAGTTCAGTTTGCCCTGGCATGTACGCAAGTCCAGAGTGAACTCTCTGACAACCTAAAGCATATAGTGTCCTCTCTATACAAGGGCCACTTCCCATTCAACCTCAGGCAAAGAGTAAGTTCCCTAATCTCCCCGTTTGCAGCCAACCATACAAACTGGTGGCTGGTTCAAGGCATGGGTGTCATAATCTCACCTGCACGGCATCTTCTTTGGCACCTGTATCTGTAATATCAAGAAGGGGTACAGTGCCATGAATATAGGAATTGTTGTTAGCAATCAGACGGTGCTTCATCCACAGCTCACCTCAGACATCCTAACCTATGAGCGAGGCCATCCTTATCTGTTTGATACAGAGGGATGTTGGAGGAAAGAGGATGCTATCCTCTGTCAAGGGAGTCAAGATAGGGTGCTTAGGCACCAGTGTTGGGACTCTGAGGGGTCATGTGAGATGAAGACTAACACAATACCCTCCTCTCGTCTGAAATATTTGGGTCAAGGGTATTGGTGTTGGTACCAAGGGAAAAATGTAACGTATTCTTTATATGGCACTAATTGCACCGAAAGAGGCATACTCCTCCCAGGAGCATATTGTACCCTTAGTCCCGTTTTAGGTTTAGATGTCGCAGATCAGCAGGGGAGGACCCCGATAACACCGGAGAAGAGACTCGACATTCGCCCTGACACTCCTGTGAGACTGCAAAAGATTCCTCTTGGTTTTGGTCGTGAGCTCAAGCGCCTCTTGTTAGATTTCAGCAAAGAAGACGACATACTCCGAAATCTTCATGAGGCTGAGAATCAAGCCACTATTCAGCTTGAGCATGACAGGACCAAGATAACGAGGATTACCAATGCCTTAGATACAGACTCTAAGGTGTCCTGGTGGGAAAGTTTATTTGGCTATAGTCCGACAGCTACATCGTTTTTTAATTTCATTATCCACCCTGTGATTGTTCTCCTGGTTCTTGTTCTTGTTATGTACATTGGACTGTGCCTAGTTTACAGGAGAGTAAAGAGACTTGCCTACCAGATACAAGAGAACCAGGCAGAACTTCATGAATTTAACCGCCGAAGAAGGTCCAGGACTTAGCACTAAAAGTCCTGAAACCATGAGATTATGTTTGATAAGAGTGTTCAGGACATTACGTCAACTCCGCCCTGAAACCTCATAACATTGTATATTTTGTTTGACTTTTACTTTGATTTATGGTTAAGGGATGGGGGAGGGAAATATGGTATCATTATACACTGTTTAATTTTTACATTGGGATATAGGTTTGTTTGTTTGTTTTTTTTTTGTATGAATGAGGAAAGAGTAATGTCTGTAGGGACAGGCCCCATCATTGTCTAAGATATTTGCTACTTCAACCCTTGAGTCGGTAAACGTTCATAAGGGATGGATTGAAGGTCGGTTGGACTGCGTTCTTCTCACAGTCAACTTAGGTATGCTGATATCATCCCCTACCCAATATACTCTGACCTGCCTAGTAGAGATTCAACTATCTATCCATGGAAGAACCACATTAACGATAGATGCTTCAATCAAGTTTACAGGAGAAGTCTCTGTTGAAAGTCGTGCCTCAGCTAAGAAGAATGCCATCCCCTGATTGATCTAATCCCAAGAAGGAGGTGCTCCAAGAAACCACCTGGTGAGGCCCAGCTACAGAGTGTGATTCCCGGCCGTTCCCTACACACCAGACTTGAGAAAAAAAAAAAAAAAAAAAAAAATCTGGTAGGGAGAGGGGCGAACACAGGAAAACTCTGTGGGCCGATCAAGAGACGAAGGTGCAGCAACTCCAGAGTCTAAGCAGTCAAGCTGGGAAGAAGACTACCTGGGGATATGCGTGTTTCTCGAGATTGGCAACGACAAGATCAGAAGTGCACTGACAAATAGAGAACTTTGTTCCTGAACCAAAGAGACCAAGAAGATCCACAAAGATGACTATGGTGTAATCTATGGATGGAGACACTGGATTACGGCGAACGGCAGGGGAGAGGTGATGGCGATGGGTGATGTCTAGATACCTAAGTGCAAAATTTTACTTCATTTCATCCTGAACGGTTATTGGTGATAGGATTGAGTAGGCAAATATATTCCACACTTCCCACTCATTTTATTGTCGTATTTTCCGACAAAAGGGGGACTGTTGAGGGGGAAGTAATGGCATAATTAATTATTAATATGACACATAAATGTATATCTCTCTTTGTGGGCATGTATGTGTAGATATCTATATTTATGCCCACCTTGGTGGAATAGCCCATAATAAATGTCTCTTATAACATTGACCAATTCAGCTGTATCTGATGGAAATTGTTCATCTTCTGACATGGTTAATTACCATATCAGAAGATGTCCATTCTTGCATTTTAATGTGGGAAGCTATCAGATAAGACTCTTAATTTAAATATCAAAGATCTACAGGCTGCTGCCACAAAGGGTTCAGTTCACAGCAGCCAAGATGTCTGGGGTGATAAGTAGACATTGTTTACCAATCAAAGAGTGTTAAAACTTATTTGACACAAGACTTTCTTCCCTGATACAAGTACGCCATCCGCAGGCAGGGGATTATTACTGCATATTACAGGAGGTGATTGGACATATTTGCCTTGTAATAATACCTGAGAAGAGCGGAGTTGTAGGTTGCATGTGGGTGGGAATGTGACTATAAAAGGAGGTGAATTCAAGACCCTCTCTCTTTTTTCTACTTGGATCCACCATGGGATAAGACATCCTCATCTGGTCATAAGTATCATCCTATAACTCTATCACTCTCTCTATATCACTTTCTCTCTCTCTAAGTATTATATCTCTCTCTCTCTCCCTATATCTCTCTCTCTCCCTCTGTATATTTCTCTCTATTTCTCTCTCTATTAGGGATAGATAGATCACTAATATAGTGTGCATGTATATTTTGGCAACGTGGGTATTAGTAACTGTGGGTGTTTTACATCATTGTAACAGTAATTGATTGTGTCTTAGTTATCGTGCTATCTAGAAATCTATATATTATTGTTGTAGACCTTTTGGGTGTGTTTAATAAATATTCATTTATTAGAACAGACTTGTTTTCATTAAGTATATATATATATAGTTAATCAGCATAGGAACAGAAAGTGGTAAGGAAGGGAAGATTCTGGATATCGGTGATTGTAGTCATAACCGACCATAATAACCGATCAACAGGACCATCCCTACAACACTTTCACATGCAATCATTTATTTTACCATATAGTGTACAGTGAAATTGCAAAAAAAGTGCAATTACTTGTTTGGTTTTTTGATTTTTTTAGTCGCCATGTTCACTATATGGTAAAACCGACATGATGGTGTGATGCCTCAGGTCGGTACGAGTTTGTAGATTCCAAACATGTATACTTTTACTGGTATCTAGGTGGTGAAAAAAGAATTCAGAAGTTTGAAGAAAAAAAAAAATCACACTTTTTGCGCCATGTTCTGCGCCCCGTAGCATCCTCATTTTTCGGGATCTGGGGCTGTGTGACGGCTTATTTGTTTCATCTTGAGCTGACGTTTCTAATGATGCCATTTTTGGGTGGATGCGCTGTTTTGATCGCCTGTTATTGCATTTTATAGCAATGTTGTGGCGACCAAAAAAACGTAATTCTGGCGTTTGGACCATTTTTTCTGTTACGCAGTTTACGGCTCTCATTAATTAATTTTATATCTTGATAGATCGGGCGATTCTGAACGCAGCATTACCAAACGTCTATTTTTTTATTTTTTTCATACTTTTATTGTGAATGGTAGAAAAGGGGGGGTGATTTGAACTTTTAATGTGAAAAAAAAAAAAAAAGTTTGTAAACTTTATTTCACAATTCATTCTTATTCTTACACAGCCCCTTAGAGAGGCACCCTGCTGCACCATACGATCGCTTCTGACAGTCTGTCAGAATCGTGGATCGCAAGTGGTTGGCAGCGCTTGCCAACCACTCACTGGAAGCGCTCCATGACAGCTTCCAGGGTCAAACCAGGACCCCGGGCTGTCATGTGAGCGACGGAGATCTCCTGATACTATCGCGGGATCTCCAGTGCAGGCAGGGAACAGCGCACTCCCCGCCATGGCGCCTTTGGATCTCGCTGTCAGTGATTGACAGCGGGATCCAAAGGGTTAACAGCACCGATCGGATCCGGGATCCGATCGGTGATATTAGCTCGACATCTCAGCTGATGTATCAGCTGAGATGACGGGTGTTTGATGTGAGCTGTGTGTGTACAACGTCATGGGTCTTGAAAGGGTTAATTAAAATGTACTTGGTTTGTGGAGAAAATCCTTTTAAAAGGAACCTGTCGTGTTTGAAAAGGAGTCTTGAGTCGGAGGTTTGGCTAAATAACTCCATAGCCCTGGTAGTGAGCGGTGACTAGAATCGCTCCCTGCCCACTCACCATAACTGGAAGCGAGCAGCTACAGGGAGGATATAACTTCTCAAATTGAGGGGGGGAGGGAGGAGCCAGCACTGCTTGAGGTTAGGGTGCTTTCACACTACGATTTTTGCTTCTTCGATGCTGCCCGATAAAAATCGGACAGCATCGGACCGATTTTCAGACCCCATGCATCCCTATGGGGATCGGACCGAATCGGCTGTGCACTAAATGCCATCCGATTTGGTCCGATCCGATTCTGTCCGATTTTATTATCGGTGCAAAAATCGGAGTCTGCTCCGATTTTTGCACCGAAAATAAAATCTGACAGAATCGGATCGGACCACATCGGATGGCATTTAGTGCACATCCGATCTGACCCGATCCCTATAACATGGGGCCCTATGGAGCAGGGTCTGAGGAAACATCTGATGTCTCCTCGGACCCGATTTTACTGTACTGAGCATGCTCAGTACAGTAAAACTGCTCCTACTGGGAGCACAAGGGTTAAAAAAAAAAAAAACCTTATGCTCACCTCCCCACGAGCCCCCGCCGTCTCCCGCAGTCTTCCTGGAGGTTCCCGGTGGCTCCCGCAGGATCCCGGTGGCTGCAGAGGTCTTCCTCTGCTGTACAGGACCTGCGGTGATGTCACAGTCATGTGACCGCGGGTTACCATGGTGAACCCGCGGTCACGTGACTGTGACATCACCGCAGGTCCTGAACTGCAGAAGAAGACCTCTGCAGATACCGGGAGCCTGCAGGAGCCACCAGGGAACCTCCAGGAAGACTGCGGGAGACGGCGGGGGCTCGTGGGGAGGTGAGCATAAGTTTTTTTTTTTTTTTTTTTTTTTTTTTTTTTTTTTTTTTCCAGCCCGGAGAGAACGATTTTATGCCGGAATCGGATGCCTATTTGGCATCCGATTCCAGGCATCAGAAGAGAGCCGATGCTGTCCGAATTTATCGGACAGCATCGGCTCCCTTCAAAAATCGTAGTGTGAAAGCACCCTTAGCATGCAAATGCACTCTTTTCCCTGATGAAGTCACTTACGTGATGGAATGTGTGAGGTCTCTTCCTTTGAAGGCCCCCCAACTGCAGCTGGGCTCACACTTCCCTGACCTTCTCCTGACTCCTTCAGGGGTAGAAAGTTAGTTCCCTAGACCTCGTCTCAGCCTCTCATACAGCCAGATCAGAACTCTCACACACTGCACTGATGAGGGGCAGTCACCTCGAAACGCAGCGTCTGCAGTTTGGGGTTTTGATCTGGCACGAATCCTAAATCATATTAAAAGGCTAGTTAAAGAGTCAATTATGATTTTAAGGATCACTACCCTTATTGGGTGGCATTAAAGTTTCTCACTTCCTCACTGAAGTGACAATTTACCTTTCTTTGGGCATTTGACCATTTGAACTCTGAGGTCTACCTTTCAGTGTAAAGCCCCCGTCACACTAAGCGAGATCACTAGCGAGATCGCTGCTAAGTCACAAGTTTGGTGACACAACAGCGACCTCGCCAGCGATCTCGCTATGTTTGACACTTAGCAGCGACCAGGCCCTGCTGTGAGATCGGTGGTCGTCTCAGAGTTGCCTGGACCATTTTTTCGATCATTGGGGTCTTGCTGGGCAGCATGCGTCTGTGTGTTTAACAGGGACAACGACCAAACGACCTCAATTCTACAGGTTTGAGAAACAGAGTCCCAACGACCTCCATATCATTCCGGATCATTGTTGCGTCTCTGGTGAGATCTCTGTTTGACATCTCACCAGTGATCCCAACAGCGACGCACCAGCGATCCCTACCAGGTCGTATCGCTGTCGGGATCGCTGGTGCACAGCCAAGTGTGACGGTACCCCAAGTGTGAGCGGCCTTTTCTGTATTCAGCTATGCTCTGTTTGCTCTGTGACAGTGTAGCATTTCTCCACTTTATCAGCTTCGCTGTCACACAAGTGGTGCATTTGTCACCAGAAATCCTTGTATTATCCACTGAAACACCTTACAGGGTGCTCAAAATTGTACTTGGCTTCCTCTCTTTAAATATCTGTAGGCTCGTCCCACAGTATGCAGCCACTTGTTTATCTTATCCTCATATTTTTTTGGAGTTTTGTAAACCATAATTATAATGTATTGGACGTTTTGTGTAAGTATCATCTCTGTACTCAGGCATTCAATTCTGATGTTGCACAGTGTGGTTTTCTAACCTTTAAACTATACATATGTTTGCTATTTGAAAAACCTTTTTTCCCTGCTGCGCACACCAATTTTTGGGGGCCATGCTATAATGTTGTTAGCTTTTTTAATTTTTTTATCTGGTGTTTTGTATTGGTCTTGCTTAAATTAATAAAGATATACATTTTTATAACGGACAGAACATACAGTGGGTGCAAGGAACTCTCACAAAATAATTTAATAAAGGGGAAGTAGAAAAAAAAAACCTAAGTAATCATCGATACACAATAAATTTTTTCACAACATTTCACGTGCAAAACAATGAGATCAAGAAAATTATAGAAAAACATTGGGGCATCATCATGAATGATCCGGTTTGTGGAAAAATATTTCCAGACAAACCAGTGGTGACTTTTAGAAGGGCCCCCACCTTGAACATGCTGGCACCAAGTAGAATAAGAGATACTAAAAGTAAAAACAATGATGACGATAAGAACCAGATGTCTCTTTAAAGCGAGGGTACCTTTAAATGTCTTTCAAAAAATTGCATGTGTTGTTTATCCATTAACAACAATAAAATAAATTTTCATTCAAATTACAACAAAACAAGTACATTTGATATTAAATATAGGCTGAGTTGTCAGTCAAGTTTTGTAATATACCTGATCGATTGTATCTGTGGGAAACAATATGTAGGCTGGACCAGCCAGCCCCTACACATAAAGATCAATTCCCACAGATACAACATCACTAAAGGATTTTTAAAACATGGCTTATCCCTGCACTGTGTTGAGAAACATGGGGGAAAGTTCCTTTGTGTCACTCCAATAGATCATATACCTCCCGATAATTCAAATAGGATCCAAAGCCTCAACAAAAGAGAGACCTATTGGATCTATAAGTTAGATACATTATCACCAAAAGGTTTGAATCAAATAACAGATTTGTTTTAGTGGTGGTTTATCCTCCATCTTTTAGTTTTGGATTTCCGATGGGGGAGGAGACAATGTCCTCCAACTTTTCAGCTGCTCCTTGGTGAGGCTGTTGGTCACTTGGATGAGTGAGGACCATTCACGTCTACCTTGGGATAGAGGGTTCTCCCTGTCATAGGGGTTTTTCCAAAGACTCCTGGGTTGCTTTGCATGGCAGGTTCGAAATCGGTCTAGTGTATCTCCGCCTAAACCTGGTTTGCGTGATCACCCCACTTTCCACCCGCCACCTCTTTTCCCCGTGTGTTTCCCCTCAGCTCTCTCCCGGCAGGCTGCACCCGCCGGTCAGCCTCCTCTGCTTCAGTGTGGTTCCCCTCCTCCTCTCCCGTGCTCCTCCTCCTCATCAATTGATCGTGACTGAGGTAAGTATGAATGGATGGATGTATGGGTGAGTGGGTGCATGGATGGATGGGTGAGTGGGTGCATGGATGGGTGGGTGCATCGGTGGATGAGTGCATAGATGTGTGCGTGCATGAATGTGTGCATGCATGAATGGATGTGCATGGATGGATGGATGCGTGCGTGGATGAGTGCATGCGTGGATGCATGGGTGGATGGATGGGTGCAAGGGATCCTCTTGTTGTAGTCTCTTGGATTATAGTCATGGTGCACTGTATGACAGATCATTGCCATACAGTGCACCATAACCCTGACCCCAGAGACTGTAGGAAGAGGACACTTGATCCCTTGCTGCAGTCTGTGGATTGAGCAGAGGTGATCGAGCATTGTGGGACCATCCTTGTGGACTACATCAGAGGCGATCAAGCGTCGTGGGACCTTCGTTGTGGACTACGTCGGATCTTTATAATAAAGATGGAGTCCGAATTTTTTTTTTTCCCCAAATAAAGATTTTTCTCTGTGTGGTGTATTTTTTTTTTTTGACTATTTACTAGAGATTCCTCATGGCCTTGTCTATCATTGCCCGACATTATGAATCTTGGGCTTAGTGCCAGCTGCCAATAAAAAAGCTGGCATTAACTGCATTATTACCCAGTTTACCACTGGCACCAGGTCAATTGGAAGTGTCTGGGTACATCGCAATTCGCAGCATAGGGGGCCCAGAACGCTTGGGCCTCTCCATGCTGAGGATTCCAGCCCCCAGCTGCCTAGTTGTACCTGGCTGGAGTAAAAATATGGTGGAGCCCCACGTCCTTTTTTATTCTAAATTTAGTTCTAGAAATAAAAAAAAAATGGCTTCGCTGTATTTTTTTGTTGCCAGCCATGTACAACGGGGTTGGTGGCAGTCCGTAGCTGCCAAGTTGTACCTGGCTGGATCAAAAATATGGCTAAGCCCCACGTCATTTAAAAAAAAAAAAAAATGACTTCTACAAATAAAATAACATGGAGCTTTGCCGTATTTTTGGTTGCCAGCCAGGTAAAACTTGACAGCTGGGGGGCTGGAATCCTCAGCATGGAGAGACCCAAACTTTGTGGGCCCCCCACGCTGCAAATTGCAACCCACAGCCACCCCAGAAAATAGCGCATTCATCATTAGAAGCACTATTTTCTGGTGCTGTACCCCCAACTCTTCCAATTGCCCTTGTGCTGGTGGCACACAGGGGCTCTCCATATGCGACATGGTGTCTGCTAACAAGTTGAATGGAAAATTAGCTCCAGTTGTTAATGGACACCATGTCGCTTATGGAGAGCCCCTGTGTGCCTAAATATTGGGGCTCCCCTACAAGTGACCTCATTTTGGAAACTACACCCCCCAAGGAATGTATCTAGATGCATAGTGAGCACTTTGAACCCCCAGGTGCTTCGCAAATTGATCTGTAAAAATGAAAAAAGAAAATTTGTGTGAAAAAATAACTACTTTTTTTTCTTATTACAGATCAATTTGTGAAGCACCTGGGGGTTCAAAGTGCTCACTATGCATCTAGATACATTCCTTCATGGGTCTAGTTTCCAAAACGGGGTCACTTGTGGGGGAGCTCCAATGTTTAGGCACACAGGGACTTTTCAAACGCGACATGGTGTCCGCTAACAATTTGAATGGAAATTTTATTCAAATTGTTAGCGGACACCATGTTGTGTTTGGAGAGCCCCTGTGTGCCTAAACATTGGCGCTCCCCAACAAGTGACCCCATTTTGGAATCTAGACCCCCCAAGGAACTTATCTAGATGGGTGGTTAGCACTTTGAACCCACAGATGTTTCACAAATGGATCTGTAATAATGAAAAAGTACTTTTTTTGTCACACAAATTTTCTTTTAGCCTAATTTTTTTCATTTTGACATGGGCAACAGAATACAATGCATCCTAAACTTTGTTGGGCAATTTCTCCTGAGTACACTGATACCTTATATGTGGTCATAAACCACTGTTTGGGGCATGGCAGGGCTTAGAAGAGAAGGAGCGCCATTTCACTTTTTGAATGGAAAATTAGCTCCGAAATTCAAATTGCGCTCCATCCCTTCTGAGCCCTGCCATGCGCCCAAACAGTGGTTTATGACCACATATGAGGTATCGGTGTACTCAGGAGAAATTGCCCAACAAATTTCAGGATCCATTTTATCTTGTCGCCTATGTGAAAATGAAAACATTGAGACTAAAAGAACATATTTGTTGGAAAAATTTAAATGTCCATTTTTTCCTTCCACGTTGCTTTAGGTCCTGTGAAGCAACTGAAGGGTTAAAATCTTCTTGAAAGTAGTTTTGAGTAGCTTGAGGGGTGCAGTTTTTGGAATGGTGTCACTTTTGGTTTTTTTCTGTCATGTACACCCCTCAAAGGGACTTCAAATGTGATGTGGTCACTAAAAAAATGGTTTTGTAAATTTTGCTGGAAAAGTGAGAAATTGCTGATGAACTTTGAACCTTTAACTTCCCACCCCAAAATTTTTTTTTTCTAATATTGTGCTGATGTAAAGTAGACATGTGGGAAATGTTATTTATTAACTATTTTGTGTCGCATAACTCTCTGGTTTAGCAGAATAAACATTAAAATTTTTGAACACTGCGAAATTTTTAACATTTTTGCCAAATTTCTGATTTTTTTTACAAATAAACGCCTATCGACCTAATTTAATACTAACATGAAGCCCAAAATGTCACGAAAAAACTGTCTCAGAATCACTAGGATCTGTTGAAGCATTCCAGAGTTATTACCTCATAAAGGGACAATGGTCAGAATTGACAAAAATGCCAAGGTCTTTAGGGTCAAAATAGGCCGGGTCCTGAAGGGGTTAATTTATTGTGGATGATACTTACCTATGCATTAATATTTATTTTTGCACATATATATATATATTGTCTTGCATTTGGCACTTTCTTCTGTATATATTGCACATATACTACTGTAGGTAGACTATTGTTCATGGATTGACATACAGTGGGGGAAATAAGTATTTGATCCCTTACTTATTTTGTAAGTTAGCCCACTGACAAAGACCTGAACCGTCTATAATTTTAATGGTAGGTTAATTTTAACAGTGAGAGATAGAATATCATAAATAAAATCCAGAAAATCACATTGTCCAAGTTATATAAATGTATTTTCATTGTGCAGAGAGAAATAAGTATCTGATCCCCTACCAACCATTATCAATTCAATTAGATGCTCCT
Organism: Allobates femoralis; assembly: GCA_033576535.1. Taxonomy (NCBI): domain Eukaryota; kingdom Metazoa; phylum Chordata; class Amphibia; order Anura; family Aromobatidae; genus Allobates; species Allobates femoralis. The sequence goes on along the minus strand of JARQOC010000004.1, from coordinate 430,253,778 downwards.
AATCAACTTGTTACCTGCATTAAAGACAGCTATCTTAAGTTGTCACCTGTATAAAAGACTCATGTTCACACACTCAGTTAATCAGCCAGACTCTAATGGTGGGTTTACACGTTTCAATATCGTTGCGATATCGCAATTCAATGGCGGGGAGCGCGCATTTAGTGCACGTTTCTCCCGCATCGCATCGGAGGTTTACACCTTGCGATTTAGGAATCCAACGTCCGTACGATGTCTACGCCCCCCAACCCAGGAACGACCATTTAACATGGGAGTGAATGGGTGACGTTGAACTTCACATCGTAGTTGGGCTGTCACACAGCACGATCCGGCTCCAATCTCCATTCAATATCGGAGCATCGAATAGCACGCTCATTCAATCCCCGATATCGCATTGACATCGTTCCTGCATCGTATTGGACATTCACACCATACAACGCAGGAACAATATTGGCTCCAACGATCGAACCACGTGACTTTTCATTGAAATTGGACGCCGATATTGAAACGTGTAAACCCACCATAAGGGCCACTTTACACACACCAACTTCTGTGTCCAACTTCTGAACAGATCTCTGGTTGCAGTGAAATCATGCACACATTGTTACATTTGTACACAGCCACAAAATGTAACAATGTGTCCATGATTTCACTGCAACCAGAGATCTGTTCAGAAGTTGGACACAGAAGTTGGTGTGTGTAAAGCGGCCCTAATGGTACCGTCACATGTGGCGATCTCTCAGGCGATGTTGCCAGCAACTCCGGGGCGTGGCCAATTGTTGGGAACTTTGCCAAGGTTGCTGTGGAGATGTTACACGCAGAGACCTCTATGGCAACTCAGCTGCAGTGTTGAAAGGAACTTTCACTAGCGGGGTTAAATTCAATTTCTCAATAATTTTATTTTCTTTAGGAAAAGGGTAGGGTGGGAAATATATAGGGTGCGCAGGGTTAAATTCAACCCAGCAGCGATCATTTAACATTGCGGTGAATAGGGGAAGTTGCTTCAAATATCGCGGTTGCCGTGTCACACGAGGCGATTGCAGCAGATCGTCAGAGCAACATCGACAGGTTTCCCAACATGTTGGGAAACCTAGCAACTCTGCTCAGGCAACTTATCGCCGTAAAAATCGCCCTTTTACACGCGGCAACTTGGTTGCCGGGTTGCGTCACCTTGGCCACGCCCCGGAGTTGCCGGCAACATTCCCTGAGAGATCGACACGTGTGACGGTACCATTAAGGCTGGAAACACACTATCCTACTTACATGCGAGTCTCTAGGATCAGTGGCCCTGAAGGCCTCCCCTCTCTGGACGGGAGTGTGATGCTGCACAAAAACACAAGCAGCTGACACTCCTGTCCAGAGAGGGGGAGGCCGTTCAGGGTCACTGATCCGAGTCTCGTCCGAGAGACTCGCATTTAAGTAGGATAGTGTGTTTCCACCCTTAGGCTATGTGCCCGCTGTGCTCTTCTGCTGCGTTTTTGTGCTGTGTGTTCTGCACCAAAAACACATGACCCACAATTTTGTAATGAAAGTCAATGTGATTTTCAAAAAAAAGCTGTGCCCACTGTGCGTTTTTCAGTGGTGCCAGAAATGCATGCGTTTTTTTAAAAGTCCCTGTCAATTATTTTGTGCTTTATTTGGGCTGCGTTTTCCAGTTGCAATAGAAAAGCACACTGGGCACATAACAGAAAAGTATGCATGCTTATTTGAAACAGCTGTGTTTTTGAGGCTGGAAAAATGCAGCCAAAACAAACATGCACAGTGGGCACTTAGGCTAACCTCTATAAAATGGGCACGACCAAAGGATGTCAGGGAAAAGATGATAGACCTGCACAGGGCTGGAATGTGCTACAAAACCATAAGTAAGACGCTAAGTGAGAAGGAGACAACTGTTGGTGCAATAGTAAAAAATGGAAGAAATACGAAATAAATGTCAAATAGACATCGATCTGGGGCTCCATGCAAAATCTCTTCTCGTGGGGTATTTGGGATCATGAGGACGGTGAGAGATCAGCCTAAAACCACACGGGGGCAACTTATTAATGATCTCAAGGCAGCTGGGACACCTGTCACCAAGAAAACCATTGGTAACACATTACGCTGTAATGGATTAAAATTCTGCAGTGTCCTCAAAGACCCACTGCTCAAGAAGGCACATGTGCAGACCGGTCTGAAGTTTGCCAATGAGCACTTTGGTGATTGTGGGAGTGATTGGGAGAAGGTGCTGTGGTCAGATGAGACAAAAATTGACTTATTTGGCTTTAGCTCAACTCGCCGTGTTTGGAGGAAGATAAATGCTGCCTATAACCCAAAGAACACCGTCCACACAGTCAAGCATGGCAGTGGAAACATGTTTTGGGGGTGTGTCTCTGCTAAGGGCACAGGACTACTTCACCGCATCAATGGGACAATGGATAGAGCCATGTACTGTTAATCCTGAGTGACCACCTGGGTTGTGGCTGGGTCTTCGAGCACGACAATGACCCAAAACATACAGCGAAGGCAACAAAGGAGTGGCTCAAAAAGAAGCACATTAAGGTCATGGAGTGGTCTAGCCATTCTCCTGACCTTAATCCCATCGAAAACTTTATGGAGAGAACTGAAGCTCTGAGTTGCCAAGTGACAGCCTCAAAATCTTAATGATTTAGAGGTTATCTGCAAAAGAGGAGTGGACCAAAATTTCTCCAGACATGTGCGCAAACCTCATCATTAACTACAAGAATTGTCAACAAGGATTTTGCCACCAAGTATGAAGCCTTGTGTGCTAGAAGCATCAAATACTTATTTCTGTCTTCAAAATGCATAATTTAGACCAGGGGGTCTCAAACACGCGGGCCGCATGCGGCCCCTGGGGCTTCTCTGTGCGGCCTGCGTAACCATGGACTAACATGCCAGCGCTATAGTGCAGGAGGGAGCCGTGCTCCCCGCTGTGTATATTTTTTGTCCGCGGCACTGACAAGGCTATGCAGCTCTGTAACATCAATGAAAGCTGCCAGCCAATGAGAGGCCCGCAGGTGACGTCATATGCCGACGCCAGCTGCGGGCCTCTCATTGGCCGGTGGATTGCATTGACGTTACAGAGCTGTACAGTCTTGTCAGTGCCGCGGCCGGAAAATATACACAGCGGGGAGCGCGGCTCGCTCCTGCACTATAGCGCCGGCATGTTAAAGGTTAGGAAATTGTGTGTGAGAGAGTGTGTGAGTGTGAGAGTGAGTATGTGTGTATAAGAGTGTGTATGTGAGAATATAAGTGTGTGAGCGAATGTGTGTGAGGGTGAGAGTGAGTGTGTGAGAATGTGAGTAAGTGTGAGTGTGTGACAGAATGTGTGAGAGTGAGTGTGTGTGACAGAATGTATGTGAGAGTGTGTTTGTGTGTGTGAATGTGAGTGTGTGAGAGAATGTGTGTATGGGCCCCTTTACACGTAGCGATGCTCCAGCGATCCCACCAACGATCCGACCTGGCTGGGATCGCTGGAGCGTCGCTATGTGATCGCTGGTGAGCTGGCACACAGGCAGACTTACCAGCGATCACCCAGCGCTGCGCTGACACCCGACGGTCGTTAGGATCGTTCCGGGTCTCGGGCGCAGGCTGGGGATCGTTGGTCATGCCGGCGCTATAGTGCAGGAGCGAGCCGCGCTTCCCGATGTCGATGCATGTGTGACAGCAAGCGACCAACGATGCAAAAATGGTCCCGGCCGTTCCGCAACAATCAGCGATCTCGCTGTGTGTGAATTACCCCTTTGTGAGAATGTCTGTATGTGAGAATGTGAGTGTGTGTGAGAATGTATGTGTGACTACGTTCATACTGTGCAGTTTTTTTTTGTGCTTTTTATACACTGAGCTCTTCTACTAAAGCGCACCTGCGTCTGCTGGCAAAGTGAATGGACTTTCACGTTTGCCGTGCAGATGCTGCATAAATATACGCTGCGCTTTTATGGAAGAATGTGCAGTGTAAAAATGAATCAACATGTTAATTGTTGGCGCTTTTTTGCTTACGCTTTCTCCCATAGGCTACTTTATAACCGCTGGAATTACGCATCACCGTTCAGACAATGCGCAATTCCAGCACGTATAATTTCGGGCGCAGGAGGAGAAGCAGGATTTGATGTCACACGGAGGAGGAAGAATCCTGTGTTCCTTCCCCGTGTGACGTGTGGCATGTTACTTTCACTTAGCAGCGTATGTGCGGCAGCTTCTGGCTCCTGTACATTCACTGCTAAAGTGAAATAAAAAGTAAAGAGCAGAATAAAATAAAAAAAATCCTCATACTCACCCCTCCGCAGACACGTCCGACAGTTGCAGCAGATGATCAATATCAGGTTTAAGGACCTGAATGAGATGACAGATATCATCTGATGTGTCATCAGTAAAAAAAAAAAGCAAAGAGACAAAAAAAAAAAACATAGCTCCGCCGACACGTCCGACAGCTGTAGCAACTCCCGGTAATCAGCTGATGCCGTCTCCTCACAGCATCATGCTGATGCTGATCGTTTAAACCGGCCGGCGGGATAAAGCCGGCTTTTTACCCCCGGAGTTAATGATCAGCTGATGCTATGAGGAGACGGCATCAGTTGATTACCGGGAGTTTTTTACTGATGACACATCAGATGATTGTTTACCTGCAAACAATCAGCTGATCTGTCATCTCATCCAGGTCCTTAAACCTGATATTGATCATCTGCAAACCGGCAAACCGATCCGATGATAGTGGATCCGGATTGAACGTCATGGGACCCTTGACCCTGGACTATGTCGGGGGAGAGGTTCTTTTCTTTAATAAAGATGGAGTACCTAATTGTGTCCTGTTTTATTTCTAATAAAAATATTTTTCTCTGTGCTGTCTTTTTTTTTCTATATGATTACTAGAAATTCATGGCGGTCATATCTAAAATTTGGCGTGACCCCATGAATTTCGGGTTTAGGGCCAGCTGATAATAAAAAGCTGGCCCTAACCCCATTATTACTCAGTGAGCCACTGCACCAGGGCCCTGGATGAGTCGTGTACAGCGCCAGTAGACGGCGCTTCTATGAACGCGCCATTTTCTGGGGCAGCTGCGGACCGCAATTCGCAGCGGGGTAGGAGGTTTGGGGTGGGGTCGCCCTGCGCTGCAGATTCCAGCCCCCAGTTGCCTAGTTGTACCTGGCTTGACACACTAATAGGGCAAAGCCCATGTCATTGTTTTTTTTTTGTTTTCTTTTTTTAATTATTTCATGAAATAATTAAAAAATAGGGCTTCCCTATATTTTTGATTCTCAGCCAGGTACAATAGGCAGCTGGGAATTGGGGGCAGCCCGTACCTGCCGCCTGCTGTACCTGGCTGGACACAAAAACAGGGCAAAGCCCATGACGATTTTTTTTTTTCTCTTTTTTTTTTAAAAACATTAAAAAATAAAATATATAAATATAAATAAGACCCCAAACACATAAAATGCGTGTTAAAAAAAATGTGTGGGATTCACCCTATTTTTGTGTCCAGTCAGGTACAGCTAGGTAACTCGGGGCTGGAATCCACATCGCAGGGTGGTCCAGGCTTCCTGACCCCCCCCCGCTGCAAATTGCAGTCTGCAGCCGCCCCAGAAAATGGCACGTTCATAGAAGCAGGGCCCTGGTGCGGTGGCTCACTGGGTAATAATGGGTTTAAGCCTGAAATTCATGGGGTCACGCCAATATTAGACATGACCACTATGAATTTCTAGTAATCATATAAAAAAAAACACAAAGAAAAAGAGTGTTATTACAAATAAAACACAACGCAATTAGTGATTCCATCTTAATTGGAGAATAAAACGCTGACGTAGTCCAGAGGAAATCTTCAGCTCTGCTATATCTCTACCAGCTGACACACACGTCTGCTGGTAGAGGTGTAGCAGGCACAGGCTGCGCACCAGGCCGTGGGAAAGTTCATCGGAGTTCAGCGTGAATTCCGATGAACTTCACTACAAAAGCGGACTAGGATTGGGGACGTTACTACAAAAAGGGGATCAGTATAGGGGACATTACTACAATATGATGACCAGGGGCATTACTACTAGGTCGGGATCAGGATGGGGACATTACTACAAGAAGGGGACTAGGATTAGGAACATTACTATAAGAAGAGGGCCAGGAAAGGGGACATTTCTACAAAAGGGGATCAGGATGGGGCATTACTACAAGATGGGGACCAGGATGGGGACATTACTACAATATTGGGACCAGGATGTGGGATATTACTATAGGATGGGGACCAGTATGGGGACATTACCACAAGAAAAGGACCAGGGTGGGGACATAATTACAAGAAGGGAACCATGGTGGTGACGTTACTAAAAGAAGATAATCAGGATTTGGACATTACCACATTGAGCAAAATATTCTGGTATTACTAAAAATGTCACTTTGGCTGCTTTTCACACTGCAGTTTTTTCCAGATCAGTGTTCATTAGGTTTTGTGTGCCAAAACCAGCATTGACTCCAAAACCCAGAAAAGGTGTCAATCTTTTCAGTTATACTTTTTCTCTGCAAGTTCCTCTCCTGGTTCCTCTCCTGGTTTTGGCACACAAAACCTAATGAACACTGATCAGGAAAAAATCTGCAGTGTGAAAGCAGCCTAAGTGCTACAAGCAATGCGACCCCACGATATCAATTTTTTTCTTGCGGCTCACCAACCCAGCCGAGTTTGAGACCCCTGATTTTAGACAACATGATTATCTTGTTGATATTCTGTTTCTCACTGTTAAAATTAACCTACCCTTAAAATTATAGACTGTTCATGTCTTTGTCAGTGGGCTAACTTACAAAATCAGAAAGGGATCAAATACTTATTTCCCCCACTGTACCATGTGAATCTACTATATAATCGACTAAGGTTCTCTGTCTGTCATGGAAATCGCGCTCCAGTGCTCATTGGTCGCTGGCAGACGCGGCGGCCAATGAGCGCAGCGTATGCAAAATTCAATCCAAAATGCGCGTGCCGAGCGACTCTCCTCTAAGCCTAAGTCCCCCCGCTTCTCCTGCCCTGCCCGCGCTCCCTCCCCCACCCCCCCAGCTCCTCCTACCCTACCCTGCCCGCACTTCAACTTCCCCCCTCGCTCCCCCAGCCCTGCCGCACTCCCGCGCCCCCCCGCTTCTTAGGGCTACTACTTTAGTAATGTCACAGAGGGGAGGAAGAATCCTGTTCCTCCTCCCCTGCGTGACATCTGTCACAGCTCCATTTGATTTCGCAGTGCATTATACACTGCGAAATCAAATGTAAAATTCAGCCAAATGTATTAAAAATAATAAAGATTGTTATACTTACCCTCCACCGAGTGCTCGGTAAACGGGAGCAGGAGCTGGCAGTGGTCCTGCTAGGACCTTGCATGGTGTCAGAATGACATCGGCGTTCGGCGCTGTGATTGGCCCGCTCGCGGTCATGTAATATGCACTTCACATGACCGTGAGCGGGCCAATCTCAACGCCGATGTCATTCTGACATCATGCAAGGTGCTAGCAGGACACTGCCTGCTACTGCTTCCAGCTCCCAGTTACCGAGCACTCAGCGGAGGGTAAGTATAACAATCTTTATTATTTTTAATACATTTGTCTTTATTTTACATTTGATTTCGCAGTGTATAATGCACTGCGAAATCAAATGGGGCTGAGACCGCTCACACAAGGGATCACAAAAGAGACAGCTCACACAAAGGATCACAAAAGAGACTGCTCAAACAAGGGATCGCAAAAGAGACAGCTCACACAAGGGATCACAAAAGAGACAGCACATGGGGCAAAAGAGACAGCACACCCAAGGGATCACAAAAGAGACCGAACACACAAGGGAGGAAAGAGACAGCACTCACGGGGCAAAAGAGACAGCACAGCATAAGGAAGGACAAAGCCAGCACACACAAGAAAAGAATGAGACCGCATACACAAGGAAGGAAAGAGACAACACACACGGGGGGAAAGAAACCGCACACACAAGAGATCACAAAAGAGACAGCACAGCACAAGGGGGAAAAGACACATCATAGCACAAGGAGCAAAAGAGACAGCACACACAGGGTGAAAGAGACAGCACACATAAGGGGGGGGAAAGAGACAGCGCACACAAGGGGGAAAGACACAGTGCACACAAGGGGGGAAAGAGACACTGTACACAATGGGCAAAAGAGACAACACACACAAGGGAGGAAAGAGAGGGTGCAAACAAGGGGCGAAAGAGACAGCACGCAAGGGGGAAAAGAGACGGGGCACAAGGCGGAAAAGAGAGGGTGCAAGGGGGAAAAGAGAGAACGCATACAGGGGGAAAGCGCACATGGGGAAGACATCTCAAAGAAGAGAGCACATGAAGGAAGAAGACAGCACAGTGGGGAGACAGGTCAAAGGAGAGAGTACAAAGGGAAGAAGACAGTGCAGGGGACAAAGACAACTCACACGGGGAGACGGCTACCGCCCCCAGCACCACAGAGCCCGCCCCCATTGTGATGCTACCATCCTCCCGATGCGATAGCATCGGGCCCACATCTATCTACTATATAATTGCCCAATCGTGTCTGTCACCGAAATCCAGCGTCACTGATTGGTCGCTGAGCAGCCACGCCCCCCCCAGCCAGGGCCGCCACCCAATTGGCTGTTCCCACTGTCACTCACTACACCCAACCCTCTATTCTTTTTACTATCAAATGGGAAGAGTTGTGTGTTTGGGGAAGGAGATGAGGAGCAGAGCAGAGGACGGGGCACCTGCCTGCTCCACTGCCGGGGCCATAGCACTGGGATGGAGAGCACACAAACTCCTGAGGATCTGGGATCACCAAAAACAAGCTCCAAGTACTGACAGATCCCGGGGATCTCCCTCCAGAGCAAGTAGGTGTAAGGTGCAGCAATACCTGTGAACCACACTAACACCACCGCACACTGACACCGCCGTGCACTGACACCACTGAACTCATAAACACTGCTGTACACCGACACTACTAAACACCTACACCACTGAACACCGACACTTCTGCACACTGAAACCGCCGCGCCGACACTACTGAACACTGGCACTGCTGTAGGTATCTACTATATAATCGTCTAATTCTGTCTGCTTATCTGTAATGGAAATCCCGCATTGCTTATTGGTCGCGCCAGCCACCCCCGACTAATCAGCGACAGGCGCTGTCCAGCTGCGAATTGGCGCGGAATTTAAACCCAGCTTTGCATTGCATTATTCTTAAATCTTCATAAATAAACTACATACATACTCTAGAATACCCGATACGTTAGAATCGGGCCACCATCTAGTATATTATAACTACCTAAAAATATATATCAATTTGCATGTATATTGCTTTGCGTTAGACACCTTCTTTTGTATATTGTGCACACATTGTGTTATGAATTGATATATTTTTTTATAGGTTTATTGCCTTGTGCAAACCTGTGCCTCAGATTGCAGGGGTTCACACAGTTGATTTTAACTATCCGGTGTCTGGATTTTTTTATATGAAGTTTGAAATAAAGATACTTTTTTAAATCATTACTATATTTGTGTCCTAGAACATTTTTTTTTTTCCTTTCATGTTTTGTTCAATTTTGTGAGTTAGAATCTTGTTGTAATTAGAATCTCTGTTAATTTAAAGGGAACCTGACCCCTAAAAATCACCCCCAGCCTATAAATACTTGTCCCTGCACCTTCCTATAAGGATTCTAGCTATCCCTCTCTGACCTATTTGAGTGTTTGCAAAGTTGAATAATACGATTTATAACCTTACAAATGTTTGGCTTCTGCAGCTTGAGGTCCGTCGATACATCCAAAGGGTGTATCAACGTCAGCAGCGCAGGGCCGGCGTTAGGGGGGGGCAGACTGGGCAGTTGCCCAGGGCCCCCACTCTCTTAGGGGCCCCCAAAGGAGCTGAACTGAAAATAGCAATAAAACAGTAAAAAAAAATAAAAAAATACACATATTTGGTATCGCTGCATTCGTAAGAATCTAAGCTATCCATATACGAAGTAAATTAATCCAATTGGTAAATGGCGTAACGGAAAAAAAATTAAAACGCCAGAATTGTGTTTTTTGGGCCACCACGTTGTTACAATACAATGCAATAAAAGGCGATCAAAAATGTTGTATCTGACTCAAAATGGGATCAGTAAAAATGTCAGCTCAGGGCACATAAAGTAAGCCCTCACATAGCCCTGTATCTTCAAAAATTAAAACATCATGGGTCTTGGAAAATGGCGAATAAAGCAAATGTATTTTAAATACCGTATTTTCCGGCGTATAAGACGACTGGGCGTATAAGACGACCCCCAACTTTTCCACTTAAAATATGGAGTTTGGGATATACTCGCCGTATAAGACTACCCCCTCTTCTACGGTATGATTCCCACTATGACCCCCACACAGTATAATGGACCCACATATAGAATAATGGCCCCTACATCTCTTCACACTGTATTATGGCCCCCACACAGCCCTAAAATAGCCCTGCATAAAGTATAGAGGCTCCCTCATACCCCTTCAAGTATTATCATGCTCCCACAGAGCCCTCTAAGTATTATAATGGCTTCCATATAGTATAATTGTCTTCATAAATTATAATGCATCATCAAAGTCCTCCATATATTATAATGCACCCCGTAGTCCTCCATATAGTGCAATGCACCCCCATAGTCCTCCATGTACTATAAACATGTACTCCATGTACTATAAAGAGTGTAATGTGACAGCGCTGGGGTGGGTGGGAAGGGTGAGTGACACAGAGTGGGGACATACCAGCTCCAGATGGGGCGGTTTAAGAGAGACAGAGATGGGGATGTGCCAATGTCAAGGGGAGGGGGTAGGTGACATGGAGAGGGTTGTGCCAGTAGTGGTGGGGAGTACAGCCCCCATCAACCCCCAATATTACTCTGCAGCCACACACACACACACAGACATACACACAGTCAGACACAGACACACAGTCAGACACAGACACACAGTCAGACACAGACACACAGTCAGACACACACACAGTCAGACACACACACAGTCAGACACACAGACAGTCAGACATACACACAGTCAGACACAGACACACAGTAAAACACAGACACACAGTCAGACATACACAGTCAGACACAGATACACAGTAAAACACAGACACACAGTAAGACACACACACACACACAATCAGTCAGACACACACACACACAGTCAGACATACACACAGCCAGACATACACACTGTCACCAGACCCTGCCGGAGCTTACCGCTGCCACCACCGCTGCACGTAGCCGGGCACCGTAGTATCAGGCGGCTGCTGGCGGCTGATTGGCCCTGGCATTACCGTACATCCACACTGAGCGGCGCAGATTACCTCCTTACAGGAGATGTACGGTAATGCTGCGGCCAATCAGACACCAGCAGCCGCCTGATTGGCTGATGGCTTATTACTGTACATCTATGGAGCCCGGCAGCTAAGTACACGGCGGCGGTGGCAGCGGGAAGCTCCGGGAGACATGGACGGCAGAGGCAGGTGAGTATTTTTTGTTTTTTTTGTGCCTGCACTGCACCGCTCATTTTCGGGGGGTGGGGGCTTATATTAAGCAGCGTGGGCCCCCTGCAGATGCTGGCAATTTTTTTCTCCACTAGGTACCCGGCGTATAAGACGACCCCCGACTTGGAAGAAGATTTTTAGGGGTTAAAAAGTCGTCTTATACGCCGGAAAATACGGTATTATTATTTATTTTTTTTTTTTTACAAATTTCTGGGGTTTTCTATGATTGAAATAAAAATGTTCAGTATCTTCTTATTCTGACCTAGATAATCAACTTATGAAGTCACTTTTACCATATAGTTAACATGATGAATAAAAAACTCAAAAAAATTGTGGAATTGCACTTTTTTTGCACTTTTATTTGCAATTTCAAAGCACTTGGAATTTCTTTCTCATTCTCCAGTACATTTTGTGGTAGAATGAATGATGTCATTCAAAAGTACAACTCATCCCGCAAAAAACAAGCCCTCGTACGGCGATGTGGAAGGAAGAATAAAAAAGTTCTGGCTCTTGGAAGAAGCGGAGGGAAAAATAAAAACGAAAAATCGCTCAGTGATAAAAGTTATAAAATCCTTGTAATTGCCGTATAATAGCAGCAGGAGCGCCCCCCGCAGGCTTCAATCTTCACATGTTCATAATGGGAGTAATTGGTGTTTGGGGACCTCCTTAATTCCTACATTTGTAGCCAGTTATCAATCAGAACTTACAAGGCTTTAAAGGGGATGTCCAGGATTAATAAAACTTTACTACATTCTTTCAAAAACAGCGCCACCCCTGTGTAGAGGTGGCATGTGGTATTACAGCATAGGTCCATTCCCTTCAATTAATATGAGGTGCAATATCACATACAACCTGTAGACAGGGGTGGCGTTGTTTTTGAAAGAAATCAGTCATGTTTATAGAATTCTGGAAAACTCCTTTAACCCCTTAACCCCCGAGCCCATTTTTGCTTATTTTGGCCTTAATGCCGGAGCCATTTTTTGCAATTCTGACCAGTGTCCCTTTATGAGGTTATAACTCTGGAACGCTTCAACCGATCCTAGCGATTCTGAGATTGTTTTTTCGTGACATATTGGGCTTCATGTTAGTATTAAATTTAGGTCAATAATTTTTGCGTTTGTTTGTGAAAAAATCAAAAATATGGCAAAAATTTTGAAAATTGAAAATTTTCACATTTTGAATTTTTTTTCTGCTAAACCAGAGAGTTATGTGACACAAAATTGTTGATAAATAATATTTCCCACATGTCTACTTTATATCAGCACAATTTTGGAAAAAAAAATTTTTGGGGGTAGGAAGTTATAAGGGTTCAAAGTTCATCAGCAATTTTTCATTTTTCCACCAAAATTTACAAAACCATTTTTTTTAGTGACCACATCACATTTGAAGTCCGTTTGAGGGGTGTACACAACAGAAAACACCCAAAAGTGACACCATTCTAAAAACTGCACCCCTCAAGCTACTCAAAACTACATTCAAGAAAAATATTAACCCTTCAGGTGCTTCACAGGAACTAAAGCAAAGTGGAAACAAAAAATGGATATTTAAATTTTTCCAACAAAAATGTTCTTTTAGCCTCAAATCTTTCATTTTCACATGGGCAACAGCATAAAATGGATCCTAAAGTTTGTTGGGCAATTTCTCCTGAGTATATCGATACCTCATATGTGGTCATAAACAACTGTTTGGGCGCACGGCAGGGCTCAGAAGGGAAGGAGCGCAATTTGACTTTTGGAGCTAATTTTCCATTCAAAAAGTGAAATTGCACTCCTTCCCTTCTGAGCCCTGTCGTGCGCCCAAACAGTGGTTTATGACCACATATGAGGTATCGATGTACTCAGGAGAAATTGCCCAACAAATTTTAGGATGAATTTTATGCTGTTGGCCATTTGAAAATTTAAAACAATTAGGCTAAAACAAAATTTTTGTGAAAAAAAAAAGTACTTTTTAATTTTTGCAGATCAATTTGTGAAGCACCTGGGGGTTCAATATGCCCACTACCCATCTAGATAAGTTCCCTGGGGTGTCTAGTTTCCAAAATGGGGTCACTTGTGGGGGAACTCCAATGTTTAGGCACACAGGGGCTCTCCAAACGCAACATGGTGTCCGCTAACAATTTGAATAGAAAATCAGGTCAACTTGTTAGCGGACACATGTCACGTTTGGAGAGCCCCTGTGTGCCTACACATTGGAGCTCCCCCACAAGTGACCCCATTTTGGAAACTAGACACCCCAGGGAACTTATCCTGATGGGTTGTGAGCATATTGAACCCCCAGGTGCTTCACAAATTAATGGGAAAAAAAAAAAAGTGGAAAAAAAAGTACTTTTTCGTTTTTTTCGGATTATTTTGTGAAGCACCTGGGGGTTCAATATGCTCACAACCCATCAGGATAAGTTCCCTGGGGTGTCTAGTTTCCAAAATGGGGTCACTTGTGGGGGAACTCCAATGTGTAGGCACACAGGGGCTCTCCAAACGCGACATGGTGCCCGCTAACAATTCCAATTGTTAGCAAACACCAGGATGCGTATGGAGAGCCCCTGTGTGCCTATACATTGGAGTTCCCCCACAAATGACCCCATACACATATAATCATATATAATCACACATATAATATAATTACACATATAATTACACAACTGTACCCAGCCTTTGAGAAGGACAGGTCACCGTGAGGCGAGGCCTGGCCTTTCTGCAGGAAGGGATTTGTTCTAGCACCGGAATAAGACCCCCAAAGCCATGGTAAAGACTAAGGGGGCACTTATCGTAGTGCATGTCAGGTTGGTGTGTTGTAGTGTACATCAGGGTGTGTGTCAGGTTGGTGTGTTGTAGTGTACATCAGGGTGTGTATGTCAGGTTGGTGTGTTGTAGTGTACATCAGGGTGTGTGTGTGTTTGTGTATGATGTTGTGGGTGCATGTCAGTCCGGGGTCGTGTGATAAATTTCGAAACATCCGAAGATACACAAACCTGGTTTGTCAGGGCACGTTTTACATTGGGTTTGAACGGTCGTTCTGCTCCCCCTTTGATGGCAGACCCGGCACCTTTTTCTTGGCCCCTTCTCTGTAAAATGTTGCCCTGGTACCACGCGGGAATATCGAGTTCCAGGAGTGCTGGGGCCCCCTTCATCTTCTTCTCTTCGTCTTCCTCTTTCTTCTCTTGGTCTTCGTTTCTCGTCCTCCTTCTTCTCTTGGTCTTCGTTCTCCTCCATTCAACAGGGCCTTGATCACCTTCACCTGGAACTCAAGAAAGGTGTTAGTGGTGTGACCTGCACATCGTGACAGCAAGTATGCATTATACATTGCCATTTGGACAATGTACACGGCCAGTTTTTTGTACCACTTCCTCGTTTTCCGCGTGGCCCTGTAGGGCTTGAGGACTTGATCAGAACGATCAACTCCTCCCATGTTCTTATTGTACCCCAGGACACATTCCGGTTTGTGGACCTGTCCTGGGGTACCTCTGGTGGTGGTGGCCCTGGTGTCGGGACCATGGATTGTGGTCAAGATAAAGACATCCCTTCGGTCTTTGAACTTGACCAGTACCATGTTGCCGCTACATTGAGCTCGGCTCCCACCTCTTGGGAGAGGCTGCTCAATTAGCGGCATAGGGAGATCCCTCTTGTTTCTGCGCACAGTACCGCAAGCGGCGGTAGTTCTGGCAGAGAGGGATCTGAAGAGCGGGACACTTGTATAAAAGTTATCAACGTATAGATGATAACCTTTATCAAGTAGTGGGTGGATCAAATCCCACACTATTTTCCCGCATACCCCCAGAGCAGGAGGACACTCTGGGGGCTCGATCCTCGAATCCTTCCCCTCATACACTCTAAAGTTGTGAGTGTACCCTGAGGTACTCTCACAAAGCTTGTAGAGCTTTATCCCGTACCTGGCCCTCTTGCTGGGAATGTATTGGCGGAAACTAAGCCTACCTTTGTAAAGGACGAGGGATTCGTCCACACAAATTTCCCGTTTGGGAACGTACACTTCAGCAAACTTGCTGCTGAAGTGGTCGATGACCGGTTTGTATTTTGAACAATCTGTCAAAATTCGGGTCATTACGGGGAAGGCTGTCAGTGTTGTCCCTAAAGTGGAGAAATTTATGGATGGCGTCGAATCTGTTTCGGGCCCTCACCTCGCCGTACACTGGAGTTAGAAAAAACGTATCTGTACTCCAGCATTGGCACATTTCTGGTCTCGTCATAATCCCAATATGAAGTATCAAACCCCAATATTTCATAATTTCTCCAGAGTCCACAGGAGTCCAAGAAGAAAAGATGGAATCTGGGTTTTGGACCAGAAACTGTTGGGCGTACAGGTTCGTCTGCTCCACCATGAGCCTCACAAAGTCCTCAGAGAAAAAGACTTTGAAAAAGTCAATTTCCCTGAAGTTTGTGGCCTCAAACAGGATTCCTGATTGGGGAATAAAATCAGGAATCTGTGGAGTGTACCGATCAGGGACGGGGATCCACACAGGGGCCCTGGTGCTAGGTTGGGCATGCCTAGCACCAGGTGGAGGGTTACTCACTGACGGCTGTGGGTCTTCCTCCGACTCCTCTTCTCCAGGCTCAGACTCCTCTTCCTCGGACTCCGACTCCTCTTCCTCTGGCTCCGGACGATCTCTTGTCCTCCGCCGTCTTTGTGGTGGTGGCGAGTCTGTGTCACTGCTGCAGATTTCACTGTCGGAGGAAGAATGTGAGGAATAGTGGAACGTGGGGTCCACTTCCTCACTGTCAGCATCGGAGGCAAGTATAGCATATGCCTCCTCAGCCGAGTACACCCTTTGTGACCTTGATGAGCGGGACGGGCGCGACATGTTGTATGTGCTGTGTGCGTGTGTAAAAAAAAAAAAAAAAGTAAACTTTTATTAGTGTGCGTGTACGTGTGTTTAGTGTGCGTGTATGTGAACGTTAACTGGTGTAACTTTCGGGGCGATGGTCGGTCAGGGGCGGCGGACGACGACGGTCAGTCAGGGGCGGCGGACGACGACGGTCAGTCAGGGGCGGCGGACGACGACGGTCGGTCAGGGGCGGCGGACGACGGCGATCGGTCAGGGGCGGCGTACGATGACGGTCGGTCAGGGGCGGCGGACGACGGTCGGTCAGGGGGTCACTCGGGCCAGGCAGCGGTCGGTCAGGGGGTCACTCGGGCCAGGCAGCGGTCGGTCAGGGGGTCACTCGGGCCAGACAGCGGTCGGTCAGGGGGTCACTCGGGCCAGGCAGCGGTCGGTCAGGGGGTCACTCGGGCCAGGCAGCGGTCGGTCAGGGGGTCACTCGGGCCAGGCAGCGGTCGGTCAGGGGGTCACTCGGGCCAGGCAGCGGTCGGTCAGGGGGTCACTCGGGCCAGGCAGCGGTCGGTCAAGGGGGCACGCTCACGAGGGTGATCACAGGTGCTGGGGATGGCCCTGTTGCTGCCTGCAATCACCACCGGGTGGCAGAAGCAGCAGAGCAGCAGAAGAGGGCACAACACCGAGCAGACCGGAACCGGAGAGAAGCCTGGGGAGGGGGAGAGAGCAAACTCAGGGGAGAGGGGGGAGAGAGCAAACTCAGGGGAGGGGGGAGAGAGCAAACTCAGGGAGGGGGGGAGAGAGCAAACTAGGGGAGGGGGGGGAGAGAGACAAATGGGGGGGGGGGGAGAGAGACAATGGGGGAGGGGGGAGGACAATGGGGGAGGAGAGGAAGGGAGGGACACAGGAGAGGAGGAGAGGGAGCGGATCACAGCAGAGGGGAGCGGAGGGGAACTTACTAGCAATCGGCGGCGGTGGCAGCAGCAGCGGCGATCGGCGGTGGCAGCTCCGGGCACGTTCGGTGACGGCGGGGGGGCTCACACCACGTGGGCACGGTCGGTGGCAGTGGAGGGCTGCAGGGGTGCACGCTCATCAGCGTCCACCGACAGAGTGGAGCTGATGAGCTCGGTGGCCATATTGTAAACATCCCCCTGCACATCTGATTGGAGGGCTTGCATCACATGGATGCTAGCCCCCAATCAGATCGGGGGGGGGGCCACACACACCTCACAGTGCCCCAGGCAATGCCTGATGCTTTGAGCATCAGGCTATGGCGAGATTGAAAACACTACACCAATTTCTATTGGTGTAATGTTTCAATCATCACTATTGGCTAGTTGTCAATTAACTAGCCAATCGGAGGGCTCCTAGCCACGGGGGGGGGGGGGAAATCCCCTCCCGTGGGGTCATCTAGAGGTTGTCCCCTAGCTGCGGCTCTATTAACCCTTTCGTGAACCCGGTTAATAGAGCCGCAGCAAGGGGGAAACCGCGATGACGCAGCGTATGCGTCATCGGGCGGGAACGGTGATGTTTCCATGGCGCATACGCTGTGCATCCGGGCGGGAAGGGGTTAAGATCAATATTTCCACTAGTGACCCCAGAACAACAGGATGGGGCGCAATTCAAATGTATTTTCTCTAGTCACCTTCCACGACAGCATAGGAGGTAGCCTCGCCACGCCCTAATTGGGACAGGAAGCAGAAGAGGTTAAAAGGACCCTCCCACCTCCCACTAGCCAGTGTCTTTCCTGTCCCCATGGGGCATGGAGAGGTTTTTTCTTTCTCACATGCTGTGGTGGCCGGCAAGCTACAGCATACCTTTTTTGTCCTGGTTTTGGTCTCCAGCCGGGCAGCGTTGGTCGGGCTTCCGCTCCTCCTCCTGCTGCTCCCACGTATGTGGGACCGCTGCCCTGGCCCTCCGGATCCCCTCGGGGTGAAGCGGACTGTGGGCTCCCTGGCCGGCGACCTCCCCTGTTCCGGAGCCCGCCGGCCGCTTCCCGCGCTTTCTTACTGTTCCAGCGCGACCGGAAGTGACACCGGTGGGCGGGACTTCCGGTCACGCGCTCCCCGGCGGGAGCGTAGCGCTTCCGGGTTCCGGTGGCGGGACCCGGCGATCAGCATGCGGCCACGCCACCACTGCAGGTGGCCTGCCCAGGACCCGGTGCGGGAAGCGGGGAACTCGTTACAGACACTGGGGGGCAGGCCTTTCTTTAGGAAGGCTGCCCTGAAGCCTTCTGAGCCACGGTAAGGTACTGTCCTATGTGTGCTACTGAGTCTTCTCCTGCATCTGCAGTGCCAGTGTTTCCCCTGCCACAGTATATGTCTGCTGGAGTGTGGGGGGGGTCCTCTTTTCTGCCTATGGGCTGTTGTTCTTGTTTGGTCCCCTTAACTGTGCTTTGGTTCAGGGGACAAGTCTGGCATCAGACTCCCTCTGGGAGGTCAGTTAATGCCTGTTGTCCTCGTTGGGCTTCACACCCTAGCCTAGTGTATGGCATGAGATCCCGGGTTTTCCTGGAGATTCAGGCTTCCCTTTCCTCGTTCTCTCTGGCAGCTCCTTTTGAGGATGCTCCTGGGAGAGGGAAGGTCAGGTTCGGGTTTGGGCTGATGTCGCTCCATCCTCCAGTGCCACTGAACTGAGTAGGTTCCTCTTCTACTTGGAGGAACTTGGGCTAGGGCCGGTCTGAGCTCTATGGGAAAGTTCTACCGTCTGGGGATGTTGGCGGCTTTGGAGCTGCCAGCCCAGTCAGCTTTCCAGTCCTTTCTACCATCGTTCAGGATTGGAACTTTCCTGAACATTCCTTCAGGGGGTAATCCCAGTAGTTGGTTTCTCTCGTGGCATCTCTGATTCACGGGGATGTCCCAGGGGGGGTGCAGGTCGGCATGTAGCTAACAAGACTGCGCTCCCCTTTGAGACTGCCTCCCACCTGGGCCAAATGGGCTGCATGGTTGTGGGCCTTCTGCCTTTGTCTGGGGGGGGGCTTCTTTGTCTCCCGTTCGGGTGTACTCGGCCTCCGCATGTCTCCTGGGCGATGGTCAACTGGGCTCCCTTCAGGGGGTTCCCTAGGGTGGAGCTCCTTGTCTTCCTTCCCTTTCTCCGGTGAGCTTCCTGGGGTCTTGCAGATGCCTGGGTCCGTCTGGCAGCCTGTATCTCTGTCTATCCGTCTCCGCCTGACGGACTTTGTGGCTGACTTTGAGGAGTGCCTTGATGAGACTCTGCTCTCTACCCTTCATTGGGTTCTTGGTGTTTGGGGCTGGCCTTGTTGCCTTTATGTACCAGGCAACTGAGCGCAAGGCTCTTCCAGTGCGGCCTACCAGATGGTGGTCCCTTTGGCACTCGGTGCCTCGGACCTCCTAGCCAGGGGTTCCTGGGCCGGTGGAGTTCCCTTGTAGGCCATAGACTAGCTGTCCTCGTGCCTTGTCCGCTGCAGCTGCTGTACTCTGCCTCTCAGTGGCACGGTGGGGGATGGAGTAAAAGGGCGAACTCAGCCTTTCTTCCCCGGTCCGGTGTTTGAGCCTCCTACCCGAGGCACCACGGGCTCTAATGGTATATTCATATTCCCCAGGAGGCATTACGCCTCGGAATTCTCTGTGTTGGGCATTTTCGCCTGCTGCCCGCAGTGGGTTCTTGGACTGGTCTCCCTGAGATCCGTAAATGCTTTGTGGTGTTCTCCCCCTGTGGCTGACTTCGCCGCTTGCCAGGGGTTCTGAGGGTCTTTCCGAAGGCCTCCTCATCGTGTTCGAGTCGCCTCCTCCGCCTGCTCTCCGGGTTCCTACCATGCCCTCTCAGGGTACTTAGGTTCTTTTGTACTCCGGGGTTCAGGATCTCCTTCGCCCGACGGTCTTCTCGTCTGTCCGGGCTGTGAGGAAGGGTTGGGGGCTTTCCCGGCTCTTCTTGGTCGAACTGGCCCTCTGGAGGGTCTTGTGTCATCGTCGGCTTCCATCGCCTCCCCCTTCATGGTTTTTTTGTCGTTTCCATATTCTATTGATCGCTTCTGTGATTGCGTGGGCAGGGCTACGCCACCAGTTGGCTCCAATTGACTGGACTGACGCATACTGCGGGTGCCCATTCTCCCTCACCCCCAGATGCTCCTCAGGTTCACATTCCTGTACAGAGGAACAGTCCTCTGCTTTCTTTTCATGGGCTTTCCCGTCGGGTTCTCCTCGGCTCCGGGGTTTCTCGATCATTATGGCGGAGGTCGTTGCTTTCCTATTGGATTGCAGCCTCTGTCTGGGTGCTATGTCTGGGCTGTTTGCTTCTTCTTGCTCCTTCTCCTCTGTCCTTCAGGTGCAGGGTGGTGGAGTCTCTGCTGCGCTTCTGCGCAGTCGGGCGTCTCTCTCCTTTCGGGCGACGGTCGGCTCTGGGATCATTGACGTTCTCCATCCCGCCTGTCAGGTGGGCTCAGGTTCTTCTGGTCCATGTCTTGTCCTGTTGGGGCGGACTGCCGTCCTCTGAATCCCCGGGTTCGTCTCCCGGGGATTGCCTCCTCATCACTCCTCTTGTAGTTGAATGCCAACGACCTGCTTTTAGGGGTGGCCTGGGTTTTGACTCCCCTGGTGGCTTTCCCTATGGATGCCAACCTAGGTGGGGGGGGCGGTGGTCGCCCTCTCCAAGGAGTCTGGGGTCTCGTCTTCAATTCGCTGTCCTCTGTTCTCTGGGAACTGAGAGTGGTACTTGAGGTCCTTCTTGCTGTTCGTGTTCCTTTCCGGGGATGGGCCATTCTAGAGAGAGGCTGCTGTGGCAGCAACCATGGAGCAGTGAATCTCCTGCCCCGTACCCCATGCACCCAGCTGTGGCTGTGGGTTCAGTTCCTAAGCTGTACATATCATCCAAGTCATGATCTAGGGATGACACATGCTGGCTACAGGCTCTCCCCCTAGCAGGCCCCGTTCCCTGGCAACTGTGGGCCACTAGCCATTGGGCGAGGCTTTATGTATTCGTCCGAACGCATTCCTCCTCTTCCTTCTGTAGTCCGCCTGATAGGATCCCTACCCCTTCAGGCAGGTTTTTTCAGCCTCCGGGAGGTCCTCCCGGGAAGGGCGAGCCTGGTCCAAGCGGTGTTCTGCTCCCTGGTCGCCAGTTGGGATGCCCGGAGCTCGTCCTTTTTTGCTTCCAGTGCGATTCATACTGTAGCAGCCTATGTCTCCCTGAACCTCGAGTTGAGGCCTGGGTGGGGGATGGACCTCTTTCTCCCAGACGGGGGTTTTTTCTTATTGCTTCTGGCTTCCTGTCCCCCTTCTCCCTTTTCGTGAGATTCCTGGGGAGGGTCTGGTAAGGAGTCCACACTGTTCTGAGGGCCCCTCTATGGCCGAGGTGGTATTGGTTCATCCTGCTCATGGCGCTCTAGGTCAGTGGACCAGTCCTTTTGCATTCGGCCCTCGGCTTGCTATCTCGTGGTCATCTGTTCCTTCGGATCCGCGGCAGCTCAACTTAGCTGCAGGGTTTCTGAGGGCCACGGCTGAGGCCTCTGGGCCTGTTGGCCGAGTTGGTGGCCTCCTTGCGGACGTTCCGCATTCCGGTCACTTCGGCATTTGTCATGCGGGTGTGAAGAGTTTTTTTCTCCTACATGTGGTTGGGGCCGGCATCTTTGATCCGGCACTTTGTACATGCCGGGTTCGGCGTTCGGTTCTAGGTTTGCTACAGATTTGGCAATTCTTCGCTGGTTTGGCGATGCTTGGGGTCTGCTTGTCGTGTTTGTTCCTGGACTCCGCTTCTTCCGCCCTCCTGGGTCCTCATTGTTGGCCTGACTGGGCTTTCTCGCCCTTCCTTTGGACCTCTGTCCTCCTGTGATATCCGTTGTTGTCTAACGGGTTGGCGTTTCTGCTGGCGATTGCTTCTGGCCGATGTGTTGGGGGGCTTCAGGCTTTCTCTGGCCAGGACCTGTCGCTGTCTGTCCTGGATGACTGCTTTGTCCTTCACCTGGACCCTTCGTTTCTTTTATTTTGCTGTCCATAGTGCGGTGCTCTGGAGTGTGGGCGTCCTGGCGTGTGGCTCTATATGTTGTCCGGCCTTTGGTCGTCATACGGGCGAGGCAATGGCTATAAGTACTTTCGCCTCCTGGTTTCGGAATGTCTTTCCGGACTCCTTCCTTTCCCAGCTGTTCCTGCTCGTTTCTCCAGTTTTCCCTCTGTCTCCTGGGGGGAAAGGGGCTGGGGCTTCTCCGGAGCAGATTTGCTAGGCTGCTTCCTGGGGTTCATTGCATGCTTCCCGAAGCTTTACTGTCTGGCCCTAGCTTCCCCCGGGGTTTTGGCTTTTGGCAGGATAGTCCTGCAGGCTGTAGTCCCACCCTAAGTATTAGTTCGTTGGTATGCCTCCTATGCTGTCGTGGAAGGTGACTAGAGAAAATAGAATTATTCTTACCGTTAATTCGGTTTCTAGGAACCTTCCACGACAGCACTTATTTCCCTCCCTATATTCCTCGATTTTTCCTGGAATGTATTACTGTTGTTATTGCTCTCAGGCTATGGTTCTTTGTAAGACACTGGCTAGTGGGAGGTGGGAGGGTCCTTTTAACCTCTTCTGCTTCCTGTCCCAATTAGGGCTTGGCGAGGCTACCTCCTATGCTGTCGTGGAAGGTTCCTAGAAACCGAATTAACGGTAAGAATAATTCTATTTTTTTATAATATGAAGAATATAGCAGAATTTTGTTAACGATGACATTTAAGTAGATGATCCTATGGAAACATTCTCCTTACTGACTCTACAGTTTGTAAATCCTATTTAATTAAACACTTGTAGGTAATTTTTAATCAATATAAGGAGTCCTGTGTTCACAATCCCCATCTCTTTGTCAGAGTGTAATGGTGGGTTTACACGCCGCGATATCGGCGTCCAACTCCGACCCAACTCCGACAAAAAGTCACGTGGGTTGCGAGTTGGACCCGATATCGTGTGCGCTATTCAACTCCCCGATATCACATGGCCGTTGTAGCAGCATCGCAGCGTGTGACAGCCCAACTCCGATCTGTACTCGCAACTCACCCATTAACTCCCATGTTAAATGGTCGTTACTGGGTTGGTGGGCGTACACATCGGAGGGACGTTGCATCCCGATATCGCGGCGTGTAAACTGCCGATACGATGCAGGGAGAAACGTGCACTAAATGCGTGCTCCCGCGTCGTTGGCTCCGATATCGCCGCGATATCGGGACATGTAGCCCCACCATAAGAGGTTAGAAAGAGCGACTCTCCCTGGAGGAACCGTCCTGTATGACAGACTATGATGGGAATGGATGTGTGTGTCTATGTGTGTGTGCTCGGTGTATAGGTGTAATATATAGTGTTTGTGTCACATACCGTGTGTGTCTATGTGTGTGTGCTCGGTGTATAGGTGTAATATATAGTGTTTGTGTCACATACTGTGTGTTGTGTGTATGTAACATCCACATTTATAAATCCCAGCAGCACAGATTGGAGTTCCTACGTGTAAACAGGTCTACAATCGCCCAACAAACAAGCAAAATGCGGCTCATCATCGGGTGATTGGATGTTTATGGAGGAACAAAAATCCTTGCTCTCGGCAACACTGCAGAATTGCTGCCGATAGCATGAATCTGTAGAGGACAGATTGCTCTACCGGTGATTGTTCTGTG
The DNA here is from genome assembly GCA_033576535.1 of Allobates femoralis. NCBI lineage: Eukaryota > Metazoa > Chordata > Amphibia > Anura > Aromobatidae > Allobates > Allobates femoralis. The sequence goes on along the minus strand of JARQOC010000004.1, from coordinate 430,229,922 downwards.
CCATCATTCTTCATCATCCTGTATAAAAAGTCTGTAAACATGCGCTGAATGTCTTGAATATTATAAATCGCACTCATTTACCAGTCTGAATGCGGCGCTTGCACATGTAACTTAAATGTCTGAGTGTGACGGTGCAATATGTGAGCATTTAAGACCCACTTTAACCTTTTGCCCAGGGCCCCACTTTGCCTAAAACCGGCCCTGCAGCAGCGCCAGAAATGATGTGATTTGCGTCATACCGGCAAGCCCGCCCACCGATCCGAGAAAGGATCATCTACATTCATTTTCACGGGGCGTGAAAAACAACAGGGGAGGCGGCAGAAAGGAGGCAGTGGGGACACCCATTGCGACTCCTTAGGGCATTCGAAACCTCACATTTGTAAGGTAATAAATCGTATTATTCAACTTTGCTAACACTTAAATAGGTCAGAGAGGGATAGCTAGAAACCTTACAGGAAGGTGCAGGGACAAGTAGTTACAGGCTGGGGGTGATTTTTAGGGGTCAGGTTCCCTTTAATTATCCACAGACAGCAAGCTGAGATAAAACCCATTACAAGTCTTGTATCAGTTCTTATACAGTTGTTAAACTGTAATTGACAAAGCTAGAAAGCCCATTTAACCTGTTTGAGCTAGTATATTGTGATAAAATATATTTACCTCATTCACACATTTTCATTTCAGAGCTGCCAAGTTAATGATATTCCCATTAGTGCCACAAAGGAAACTTCTTCAAGTAAAGAAGAACCATGTTTTTCTCAAGTGTCTTGTCACTCAGATGAAGGCTTAACAAAAAGTCCAGTTGTGGTTTTAAAACGTTTAAGTCAAGATATTGTGGACAGCCCCAGTGTCGTGCTGTCTCCGAACTGCAAGGATCTTGTTTCATGCATAGAGTCCCGTCTACAGGGGCCCCTGTCTCCATGTAATAGTGACTTTATAGTAATGTCCCCCGGTAGAGATTTTGCTTTGAGCCCAGTTTTTCGAAAAAAGTCTCCATTTTCTGGCACACCTTTTCAGGAAAGAAGCATAAGTGTAGTTTTGCAACGCTTAAGTCAAGATATTGTGGAAAATTCCAGTGTTGTTTTGTCTCCTAATTGCAAGGATCCAGTTTCATGCACAGAAACATGTCCACAAAGTCCACTGGCTCCATGTATCGGTAATGATTTTGGGAAACTGTCCAGTGCTGGAGAAGTTGTTTTAAGCCCAGTTTTTCCCAAAAAGTTGTCATACTCACAAAGACTGATTCCCTGCAGACTATTTCAGGAAAGAAGCCAAAGTGCAGACCAGCTAATTGATGATCTAGATGACCAGCAAACACACTGTTCAGAGAGTTCTCATATCGACTCCCCTTCTTTCTTACCTACCTCATGTTCTCAAGGAGAAAATTTATATCAAAATGACTGTCAGGATAAAGATTCTTTGTGCTTTCCCAAAACCAAAGAGACAGAATGTGAGGATAATTTATCTATAAGTAGCACTGAAAACTCCAACTCTATGTCAGACAAATGTAATAAAAGTGGGGGCATGGTTCACTATTATTGGGGTATTCCTTTCTGTCCGAAGGGTGTGGATCCTAGTGAGTATACTAAGGTCATACTTTGCCAACTTGAGGTATACCAAAAGAGCTTAAAAAGTGCTCAGAGACAGCTTCTGCATAAAATGGATTATGGTCAACCAATCCATCTTCTAGCTTCAAGTCAAGAAAAATCTAAAGAGGACCCTCAAAGCAACATTAGCCAAGAAGAGACTGAAGACAGTATAGCTGAAGATGACACACAAAAGCTTGAAGAAGCTGAGCAAGGGCAAGGTGATAGTTCTGACAGTCAGGAGATTCCACCTGTGTCATGCAAGAGGCAGAAGTTAACTCTGAGTCCAGTGCAGACCATCAAAGAGAATGACCATTGCCCTTCATCCCAGAATGATAACGAGGACTTGAAGGTAGGATATCTGGTATTTCTTTGTTAATGAAACTCTTAACTGAGACAGTATTTTTGTCACTGGTTTCCACCCTTCATTCAACAGCAGATTTTCTTTGTGCAATTTTGATGATATTTTGGGCCCTTTTAGATCTTCTAATACCAGGATTCTAAGAAGGAAAGCTTTTTCCTCTTTACATCTTTTATTTTGGAACTCTTAGGCTGGAGTCACACCAGCATATGATGAATGCGTGGATCACATCCCACTGCCCGGATCTGCTGTGTCCCTCCTGACCTTATCTGAGCATGTCAACTGCAAGGAAAGAATTTAAGCTGGCATGCTTGGGTCAGGAGAGCCACAGGCCAGTCCCAGCATTTTCATGCGAACCTCACACGTGTCATACTGTTATGTTACTCCAGTTTAATTCATGTTGCTAATGGTGAGTTTTGGGAGACTATTCTGTGTAGCTTGTATCTTATTCTCTCCTCATTTTAATCATGCAAGTTAATTGAACAGGCCTAAGGGTATGTGCACACAGGGCGTTTTTGCTGCGGTTTCCGCATGCAGAAAACCATTGGTTTTATGGTAATGTATGCTAATTTGTTCCTGCGGTTTTCATTCCCAGCAAAACCAATGTGTTTCACAGAAACGCTGTGCACACACATTGGTTTTGCAAATGTCAAGAACTGTCAAATACCTGTGTTTTTGGTGCATTTAGGAAAGAATTGACATGCTCTATTCTCCTGCGTTTTTGGTGCGGTCAATGGAAAAAACGCAGGAAAAACGCAGCATCAAAAACGCAGTAAAAACGCACACAAAAAAACGCGCAAAAAAGCCTGCAGCACCCACGGTAGATGAGGATATCTCAAACCTCCATAGTGGTGCACGTCCTACCAGGGAGTCATCCCATTCTGAGAACAGTAAAATAGAAAAAGACAGCACCACATACCAAACTGGATCCTTCACAAAACTTCTTTATTCCAGCACCCAGTGCAAGCGACGTTTCGGACTGTGTCCGAAGGCTTGAAAAAGGACACAGTCCGAAACGTCGCTTGCACTGGGGTGCTGGAATAAAGACGTTTTGTGAAGGATCCCGTTTGGTCTTTTTCTATTTTACCATAGCATTTCTCCTGTCAAGGACTCTAGGATCCTCAGGTTTTCCTGCGTTCAGGACTGCTCAAAAAACGTCCTGTGGGCACATACCCTAATTGGTAATGGTAAGGTATCTCTGTACAGTTGTGGCCAAAAGTATTGACACCCCTGCAATTCTGTCAGATAATACTCAAGTTTTTTCCTGAAAATGATTGCAATCACAAATACTTTGGTATTATTATCTTCATTTAATTTGTCTTCAATGAAAAAACACAAGAAGAATTGTCCTAAAGCCAAATTGGATATAATTCCACACCAAACATAAAAAGGGGGTGGACAAAAGTATTGGCACTGTTAGAAAAATCATGTGATGCTTCTCTAATTTGTGTAATTAACAGCACCTGTAACTTACCTGTGGCACCTAACAGGTGTTGGCAATAACTAAATCACACTTGCAGCCAGTTGACATGGATTAAAGTTGACTCAACCTCTGTCCTGTGTCCTTGTGTGTACCACATTGAGCATGGAGAAAAGAAAGAAGACCAAAGAACTGTCTGAGGACTTGAGAAACCAAATTGTGAGGAAGCATGAGCAATCTCAAGTCTACAAGTCCATCTCCAAAGACCTGAATGTTCCTGTGTCTACCGTGCGCAGTGTCATCAAGAAGTTTAAAGCCCATGGCACTGTGGCTAACCTCCCTAGATGTGGACGGAAAAGAAAAATTGTCAAGAGATTTCAACGCAAGATTGTGCGGATGGTTGATAAAGAACCTCGACTAATATCCAAACAAGTTCAAGCTGCCCTGCAGTCCGAGGGTACAATAGTGTCAACCGGTACTATCCGTCGGCGTCTGAATGAAAAGGGACTGTATGGTAGGAGACCCAGGAAGACCCCACTTCTTACCCCAAGACATAAAAAAGCCAGGCTGGAGTTTGCCAAAACTTACCTGAGAAAGCCTAAAACGTTCTGGAAGAATGTTCTCTGGTCAGATGAGACAAAAGTAGAGCTTTTTGGGCAAAGGCATCAACATAGAGTTTACAGGAGAAAAAAAGAGGCATTCAAAGAAAAGAACACGTTCCCTACAGTCAAACATGGCGGAGGTTCCCTGATGTTTTGGGGTTGCTTTGCTGCCTCTGGCACTGGACTGCTTGACCATGTGCATGGCATTATGAAGTCTGAAGACTACCAACAAATTTTGCAGCATAATGTAGGGCCCAGTGGGAGAAAGCTGGGTCTCCCTCAGAGGTCATGGGTCTTCCAGCAGGACAATGACCCAAAACACACTTCAAAAAGCACTAGAAAATGGTTTGAGAGAAAGCACTGGAGACTTCTATGGTGGCCAGCAATGAGTCCAGACCTGAATCCCATAGAACACCTGTGGAGAGATCAAAAATGGCAGTTTGCAGAAGGCACCCTTCAAATATCAGGGACCTGGAGCAGTTTGCCAAAGAAGAAAGGTCTAAAATTCCAGTAGAGCATTGTAAGAAACTCATTGATTGTTAGCGGAAGTGGTTAATCGCAGTTATTTTGGCTAAAGGTTGTGCAACCAAGTATTAGGCTGAGGGTGCCAATACTTTTGTCTGGCCCATTTTTGGAGTTTTGTGTGAAATGATCAATGTTTTCCTTTTTGCTTCATTCTCTTTTTGTGTTTTTTCATTGAAGACAAATTAAATGAAGATAATAATACCAAAGAATTTGTGATTGCAATCATTTTCAGGAAGAAACTGAGTATTATCTGGCAGAATTGCAGGGGTGTCAATACTTTTGGCCACAACTGTATGTATCATCATAGGAAAGGATGGCAATAAGGATCTAGTACTTTAGGCATAAAAACAGCAAAAAAAAAGATATCAGCTCAAAAATAATCACTGTCAACAAGGAGGATATTAATGGCTGAAGAATCTGAACAGATTGTTCTTTTGGTTTGGTAAGAGATTCAGTAACTTGTATTTATTCATTTGCAGGGAATGTGTTACTTTGAACAAAGTGTATGAATGGCCTGCACAGAGGTCACGGCAATGTCTACAAGCTCAAAAAAGGCTCATGGGATTGCTACCCATGCAACTGTCTGTCTGCTTGTATGATCAGGCAAAGTGCTTACAAAGGGCTCTGCGGGATCATTTGAAAAACTGTGAAAGACAGTTGCTCTTGGTCCTAGCAGTTCCTGCACAAAGTTGTACCAGATAGTAGCCAGTGTTGGCAAGCTGGGTAAGAACGAGCGCAGGAAAATATATATTTTTTGTCTTGCTTCTGAAAGCTGCTTTTGGAGTAATCTCTATATATCGGAGTGCTGGAGCTGTTATTGGTGCTCCAAAGTACCTGCTGTCGGCTTATTGGTAGTGATAAGTGATAAAGTCTCTGTACTACAGTTTGATTAGCCCTTCAAAGATGGTGTGTCTGTAAATATCATGTGCCTTTATTTTCTTTATTTATTGGGTTAAACAGTCATGAAATCCTCCATAGTGATTGCCTCTCTCAGACACACTGAGATTGAAAGCCTTGTACTGGCATATGAAGCTGTAGTATAGCAACATTATCAACGCTGCTCATAGGGAACCTTCCATGTAATAAAATGCTATTAGCCTGCAGATATTGGGTTAATCTGCTGGTTATTAGCATTCCTATCCTTCCAGACATCCACACTTAATGTCTTGCTGCCAGGAGGAAATTAACTTTATTCGGCTTGCAGTTATAGGGGTGCGGTCAGCGCAATTTCAGTCACCATTCAGTGTCTGCATAGTGAGTGGCGGCTGTAACCGCACTCCTGGCACTGACTGTCAGCTGCATTGGAGCATTGGCTGTTAGAGGCAGATGATGACTGAAAAATTCAGCAATAATCTGCCGGAAAGATGCCGGCTTGTCATGTGAGCCCACTTTAAAGTCAGGGTCATGTCATACGTCATGAAGTGTTATAGAGGATGTAGTCTCATTAAAAATCATTTTAGTACTGTACTTAAAACTGGTACAGTGCCTAAGAAAGTAACTTGTATGCAAGTTCGAAACATCTTGAGTATGGCCAAGAGTTTGATGCCCTGTTAGGCCTTTCTAGAGCGAGCACAGTCTGAATGCTGCTCTGTCTGCCTGCCTGTCTGTGCTCTGCCTCACGCACACAGTGGCCAGGCACATTCTCCTCCCAGTCTCCTTTCTGCTGATGCCACTCGCTACATTTCTTTCTGAAGCCACTCTCTACACTTTGGTGTATTAATGTGGATAGCGGCATTAGCAATTAGCGTGAAGAACACACCCGGGCCAATGCGAGTGCACGTCTGAAAACTGGCAATGTCAGTACACATGCACACGTGTGTCGGCAACTTTCAGGTAGTGCTTGCTCTAAAAAGCAGAGGAAGGCCCCTAATCTAAATACATAATTGCCAATGGGCAATGTAACCCTATCCCATAAATGCATCGCGGCACTGTAAGTTGTCCAAGCGCAGTTTGTGGCCGCAAGAGAAACCCGTCACTACTATTCCGCTGGGAGATCTACCGGCGGTGGCAGCCGCTCATCTCCTGCCGCCGGGAACGTCAGCGGTGACGCCGCCAGGTAATGAGTAGCGCCCGTTCACTGGCAGCGGGAGATGAGCGGCAGCCAGCTTTAAATCTCCCACCAATACTGCGCTGCTCAGCTGATTGGTTGCGGGCCTGGCAGCGTGCGACCAACCACCCGAGCAGCGCGATATTGGCGGGAGATTTAAAGCTGGCAGCGAACAGATATGTTGGAAAGCGCAAACGGTGTGACACATGTACACTGCTCCTGTCAGCACCACTAAGCTTACATAGATGTTCATTTCACCGCACTGCCGATGCGATAGCATTGGGCTTATTTCTAATACACAAATAAGGAGGTCTAGGTGTCTACCAATCAGATAGTGTTATTATGGCTGTTATAAAGGTAAGTCCCCTACATCACTGTAAAGCCGATTTAAAATGTATTTTGATGGTGACTGACTCCCTTTGAATAAAAGAAGCACAGCACATTAAGTTTTTTACTTCCTAAATGTATGTGTATATGCATGTAATGTAGAGTAAGTAATAATATAATCACCTTCCACTGCTCTCCAGTGTCCAGCATCTTTCTTCTCTTCTTAGTGATGTCTCTGCTCTGCAGACTGTCTGTCTTTTACAATGTAAGGCTGCGTTCACACGCTGCATATTTGGCGCGTTTTTTTACGCGCGTATTTGCTCCAAAAACGCATGTGCGTCTGCATTTTCCTGCAAAGTGAATGGACATTCACTTTGTGCCATTCAGACGTCGCGTAATTTTACGCAGTATTTTTTGGAGCAAAAAACACGTGCGTAAAAAGAATGAACATGTCAATTCTTTCCAGTTCTTTACGCGCATTTCTTCCATAGGCCCCATTATAAGCACTGGAAAAAACGAACGTAAAAAAGCGCAATTGAAGTTGTTCTCTCGCGCTTTTATTTACGCGCGTTTTTCCCCTTAAAAAAAACGCGACAAATACGCAGCGTGTGAATGCAGCCTAAGTCTATGTAGCATCAGAATGAGGCGAAATGCAACTCATAATGATGTTTCCCTCACAACTATTTTTCTGTTCTGTTCCATATGCTCTATGACTTGTGACCTGCTCTACTGTTTACCTATTTTGTTTCTTTTTGTCATTTAATAGACACTATCGATTCAAATAATTTTTTATCAACATTAAACCATTACAAAATATGTGATCATAGTACGATTACAATTATGTTGCAAAATATAATCTAACACATGAAGTACAAGCCAATATACAAATATGAATATAAACAAATTTCTAAAATTTGGATCAATTTCCATTTAGTCGACACTATCTAAACTGATTCCCCCATATACATAATAGCTTGGCTAAGCTTGCTAAGCTTTCATGTGTTGTCAATGGGAACAGAGGAGAAAGTCACTGCTAGTCAAGTCTGGCAGAAGCCCGTCTACCAAAAAAGCAAAAGGATTAGGAGTCTGAAATTCCAATGGACTGCTCATCGCTTCCCCAACATCATCTATCGAGGGTGAGTTGACGGGCTACCATACACTTGAGATGATAAAGTGGCCCTACCAAAGTCAGGGGGTTCAGGAGATTGTAATGTGTTGTGTGGCGCCCCTGTGGATCCAGTCACCACAGAGGTACTGCACCCCAGCCAGAGGTGTAGTACCCCACTCTCGCTTAAGGAGGGGACACTGACTGGTATTCAGACACCTATAGCCAACACTACACCACTCCGGGTCCTCAATCCTGTCTGGAGGGGAGGAAGCAAGGTAGAAGGGATGGGTGGAGAACAGAGTTTAGGGGAGTGCCCAGAAAGTAGTTGCGGAGACACGGGGGTCAGTGGGTGCTCTCGTTTGCTGGCCCAGCCGCCTTTAGCAAGACAACCTGGACCAGGGCTCATCCCCAAACTGAACGCCCAAGCTCCTTAACTGTGGGCGGAACACTACTCAGACAATGCAGGGTGAGGGAACCACAATATTAAGGCTTTATTGAATCCCCAAACAGTTAAAAGCATATAACACACTAGATAGTGGCCCGATTCTAACGCATTGGGTATTCTAGAGTATGTACAGTTAGGGCCAGAAATATTTGGACAGTGACACAATTTTTGCGAGTTGGGCTCTGCATGCCACCACATTGGATTTGAAATGAAACCTCTACAACAGAATTCAAGTGCAGATTGTAACGTTTAATTTGAAGGGTTGAACAAAAATATCTGATAGAAAATGTAGGAATTGTACACATTTCTTTACAAACACTCCACATTTTAGGAGGTCAAAAGTAATTGGACAAATAAACATAACCCAAACAAAATATTTTTATTTTCAATATTTTGTTGCGAATCCTTTGGAGGCAATCACTGCCTTAAGTCTGGAATCCATGGACATCACCAAACGCTGGGTTTCCTCCTTCTTAATGCTTTGCCAGGCCTTTACAGCCGCAGCCTTCAGGTCTTGCTTGTTTGTGGGTCTTTCCGTCTTAAGTCTGGATTTCAGCAAGTGAAATGCATGCTCAATTGGGTTAAGATCTGGTGATTGACTTGGCCATTGCAGAATGTTCCACTTTTTTGCACTCATGAACTCCTGGGTAGCTTTGGCTGTATGCTTGGGGTCATTGTCCATCTGTACTATGAAGCGCCGTCCAATCAACTTTGCAGTATTTGGCTGAATCTGGGCTGAAAGTATATCCCGGTACACTTCAGAATTCATCCGGCTACTCTTGTCTGCTGTTATGTCATCAATAAACACAAGTGACCCAGTGCCATTGAAAGCCATGCATGCCCATGCCATCATGTTGCCTCCACCATGTTTTACAGAGGATGTGGTGTGCCTTGGATCATGTGCCGTTCCCTTTCTTCTCCAAACTTTTTTCTTCCCATCATTCTGGTACAGGTTGATCTTTGTCTCATCTGTCCATAGAATACTTTTCCAGAACTGAGCTGGCTTCTTGAGGTGTTTTTCAGCAAATTTAACTCTGGCCTGTCTATTTTTGGAATTGATGAATGGTTTGCATCTAGATGTGAACCCTTTGTATTTACTGTCATGGAGTCTTCTCTTTACTGTTGACTTAGAGACAGATACACCTACTTCACTGAGAGTGTTCTGGACTTCAGTTGATGTTGTGAACGGGTTCTTCTTCACCAAATAAAGTATGCGGCGATCATCCACCACTGTTGTCATCCGTGGACGCCCAGGCCTTTTAGAGCTCCCAAGCTCACCAGTCAATTCCTTTTTTCTCAGAATGTACCCAACTGTTGATTTTGCTACTCCAAGCATGTCTGCTATCTCTCTGATGGATTTTTTCTTTTTTTTCAGCCTCAGGATGTTCTGCTTCACCTCAATTGAGAGTTCCTTTGACCGCATGTTGTCTGGTCACAGCAACAGCTTCCAAATGCAAAACCACACACCTGGAATCCACCCCTGACCTTTTAACTACTTCATTGATTACAGGTTAACGAGGGAGATGCCTTCAGAGTTAATTGCAGCCCTTAGAGTCCATTGTCCAATTACTTTTGGTCCCTTGAAAAAGAGGAGGCTATGCATTACAGAGCTATAATTCCTAAACCCTTTCTCCGATTTGGATGTGGAAACTCTCATATTGCAGCTGGGAGTGTGCACTTTCAGCCCATATTATATATATAATTGCATTTCTGAACATGTTTTTGTAAACAGCTAAAATAACAAAACTTGTGTCACTGTCCAAATATTTCTGGCCCTAACTGTATGTAGTTTATTTATGAAGATTTTAAGAATAATGTAATGCGAAGCTGGGTTTAAATCCCGCGCCAATTCGCAGCTGGACAGCGCCTGTCGCTGATTGGTCGCGGGCGGCTGGCGTGACCAATAAGCAATGTGGGGTTTCCATTACAGACAAACAGACAGAATTAGACGATTATATAGTAGATAGCTACAGCAGTGCCAGTGTTCAGTAGTGTCGGTGTGGCGGTTTCGGTGTTCAGTAGTGTCAGTGTACAGCTGTGTTGGAGTTCAGTGGTGTCTGTGCGGTTCACAGATATGTGCTTAGGAGGCAGAGATCACAGGGATCCAGTGAGCAGAGATCACATAGATCACAGCAGGTGTCCTTGGAGCAGAGATCACAGCAGGGGTGAGGGGTCCTGGGAACCAATGTGCCCGATCATGCTCCTCCGGAAATGCTGCACCTTACACCCACTTGCCCTGGAGGGAGATCCCGGGATCTGTCAGTACTTGGAGCTTGTTCCAGGTGATCCCAGATCTTCAGGAGTTTGTGTGCTCTCCATCCCAGTGCTATGGCCCCGGCAGTGGAGCAGGCAGGTGCCCCGTCCTTCGCTCTGCTCCTCATCTCCTTCCCCTAACACACAACTCTTCCCTTTGATAGAAAAAAGAATAGAAGGCTGGGTGTAGTGAGTGACAGTCAATCGGGTGGGGCCCTGGCTGGGGGGACGTAGCCGCTCGGTGACCAATCAGTGACGCTGGATTTCGTTGACAGACAGTCACGATACGTCAATTATATAGTAGATAATCGGCAAAACACAACAATGTAATAGGCAACAGAGTCTCACCCTTCTGCTGGTTCACCAGGTATTCGAATATAGCACAGCAAAGTCTGTAGCCAGGTGACTGGATCATCCCAACCTGGGTTGCTTCCTTATGCAGTCTTTGTTACTCCAACCGAATCCGATCATTCGATGCTGAAGTCCTTGTGGTCTTATAATCCACATTCTTATCCTCTTGGTCGGCACCGAAATGCTAGGTCTGAGGTTATGGCTTGCCAATCGGACCCGAAGATCCTAGATTAGCTGCCTGTATCCAATCTGCTGGTCAAAATGAACAGTCCTCTTTATATACCCTCAGCCCTCATTGCAGGGTATTGGGGACTTCACGATTGGTGGAATAAGACTGTCTTTTCATTGGCTGGATCTCAAGCTTTTCATAAAACTACCTCCAGTTTTGTATTGCTGGCAAGGGAGAGCCACATACTGATTGACTTAGCAATGGAATGTTAGTAGGATTAAGTTCAGTCAAGGGAGAGCAACATACTGATTGACATAGCACCTAGCAGGATATGTTTAGTCTGCAATCCATGACATTAAACAATGGTGGCTGAGGCCATTTACATAGAGTCAACAAATCCACACAGTAATACAATGGCATTCTAACAGGATTAAGTTCCTTTGACCTTAATCCCCCATCACACTAAGCGAAATCGCTAGCGAGATCGCTGCTGAGTCACAAGTTTGGTGACGCAACAGCGACCTCACCAACAATCTCATTTAAGTTTGACACTTGGCATTGACCAGGCCCCTGCTGTGAGATCGCTGGTCGTGTCAGAGTCGCTTAGACCATTTTTTGATCGTTGGGGTCCCACTGGGCAGCATGCATCGTTGTGTTTGACAGGGACAACGACCAACAACCTCAGTACTACAGGTCTGAGAAACAGGGTCCCAACAACCTCTGTATCATTCCGTATCGTTGCTGCGTCACTGGTGAGATCTAACTGTTTGACATCTGACCAGCGACCATATAGCGACGCACCAGCGATCCCTACCAGGTCGTATCATTGTCAGGATCGCTGGTGTGTCGCCAAGTGTGATCATACCCTTACAGAGGAGAGATAATTGCATTACATACGTCAACATCCCCAAACATCTACAAGACTGGTAGGAACAAAGGGTAAACAAAATACAAAATACTGTCTGGCTAGATTTTAAGAACTTAACCCATGAGTGGCATATTACAAGTTTGCAAACAAAATGCAATATTATCTGGATAAATAAGAAATCATCATAGGTTATACATTAAAGGGGTCCATTTCGTCACAGTAGTGAAGTCAGGGAGGACAAACGTTAGTAACATAGGACAAGTGACAGACAGTATAAAAGGACCAGTAGAAACATCTAGAAGGCAGTTGGTGGGTGGCTGGCAAGGGCTACAGGAGTCTGTGAGGTTCAGAGAGTCTGTCACAGAAGGACAAGAGCGAGTACGAGACATCCTGGGGACTGGAGCCAGTGGGAGTTCGTCCCAAGACCTGGGAGAGACAAGACCTGACGGTGGAGCTGAGAGAGAGGGTGCTCCCAAAGACAGAAGGGGTCCCAGGTGTCTGGGTAGTGAGCAGTCCACACGTGGGCACCCGCATCCACATTGACCGAAACGGTGTGGAGGGACCAGGCCACAGTGGAGGGTGACCGACTAGTGGAGAACGACCAGGCTCGGCTAGCAACTCAGAGGCTGTGGTATTTTCAAGTACCACAGCCGAAACCAACCACACCCGCCGAAAAGGTGGCCATGTAGGGTCCAAGGGACTGAGGAAGAAGTTACCTGACAAAGACCTGGCTCGGGACTCTGTGTGTGAGGCGCAGGGCAGGAGGACGAAGCCAGCGCAGAAAGACGACCGAGAAAGGACAATGGAAGGGGGTACCGGATAAGTGCTACAAAGCTACCTGGGAGTTAGCTGGATCCCCTCCTCCAAGAACTCGGCAAGCTGTTGCTACGGTGACGCTTGATATAGCTTAGAACAATTAATCTGTGAGTAAACATTTTGAGACTGCTGCACCCCGCTGTGTTTGTGAACTTTTTTGCTGTGCTATCGTCCAGTAATCCCCTAAAGTATCAAAAACTTCCCCCTTTTAATTGACCGCTCAGGGGCCACAAACCGGGTCACACCACCGTGACATCCCCAATAACATCAACGGACCTGATTACGAGTACCCCACAGTCCCCACGGGGACTGTCATTTGCAAGTCTTTTATAGTCAAAGACATCACTTCCAGCCTCCTGTCAGTCTAAAGAGCTTGATTTTCTCAGCAATAACACACCTATCACCTTCCACGCTCCAAGCCTGTATATGTGCTTACTCTGCACATTATTAACCTCAAATTAATAAGGTTTAAGAAGATTTTCTTCCAATTTATTGTGCTTCTCTGTTGGAGTTTGTACTTGAGCTCTTCCAATATACCACATTGCCTCTGCACTGTAAAGAAAGAAAATTAAATCCTTTACAAATCTCTTGTTAGATGTTTCCAATTTTAAAGTAAATTTACGGAATTGAAGAAAAACTTTAGTGATGAAATAATATCTATTATTATTTTTACATTCTGTTAAGAATACTTTTGTTTTAGTGAGAAGCATTGTATAGGAGCAGAAGGTGGCAGTGTTGCACTGTTCCAAAGTAGCCTAAAAAGTAGGTGGAAACACCTGCAGAAAATCTGTCCCAGGTTTATGCTGCCCTATCTGAGGCCAACTTAATGTAGTGCTTGTGGATTTAGGTGTCCTCTTATTGCTGTGCACCAGCCTGGGAGTCCTTCATATTCGTGAACTGAGGGCTCCCCCTATTTTCTGCCTCAGATGTACACTGTGTGCAAAATTATTAGGCAAGTTGTATTGTAGAGGATTATTTTTATTATTGATCTCAATCAACCCAAAAGAATCATAAATATCAAAGCTTAATATTTTTGGAAGTTGGAGTATTTTTTTTTTAAGATTTAGCTATTTTAGGAGGATATCTGTTTGTGCAGGTAACTATTACTGTACAGAATTATTAGGCAACTTAATAAAAACCTAATATATTTCCATCTCACTTGTTTATTTTCACCAGGTGAACTAATATAACTGCACAAAATTTTGAGAAAAACATTTCTGACATGCAAAAACAAAACACAAAAAATGAGTGACCAATATAGCCACCTTTCTTTATGATGACACTCAACAGCCTTCCATCCATAGATTCTGTCAGTTGCTTGATCTGTTTACGATCAACATTGCCTGCAGCAGCCACCACAGCCTCCCAGACACTGTTCCGAGAGGTGTACAGTTTTTTCCCTCCCTGTAGATCTCACATTTTAGGAGGAACCAAAGGTTCTCTATTGGGTTCAGATCAGGTGAACAAGGGGGCCATGTCATTATTTTTTCTTCTTTTAGACCTTTACTGGCCAGCCATGCTGTGGAATAGTTGGATGCATGTGATGGAGCATTGTCCTGCATGAAAATCATGTTTTTCTTGAACGATACTGACTTCTTCCTGTACCACTACTTGAAGAAGTTGTCTTCCAGAAACTGGCAGTAGGTCTGGGAGTTGAGCTTCACTCCATCCTCAACCCGAAAAGGTCCCACAAGTTCATCTTTGATGATACCAGCCCATACCAGTACCCCTCCTCCACCTTGCTTGTGTCTAAGTTGGAGTGGAGCTCTCTGCCCTTTACTGATTCTGCCTCTGGCCCATCCATCTGGCCCATCAAGAGTCACTCTCATTTAATCAGTCCATAAAACCTTTGAAAAATCAGCCTTAAGATATTTCTTGGCCCAGTCTTGACGTTTTATCTTATGTTTCTTGTTCAAAGGTGGTCATTTTTCAGCCTTCCTTACCTTGGCCAAGTCCCTGAGGATAGCACACCTTGTGCTTTTTGTTACTCCAGTAACGTTGCAGCTCTGGAATATGGCAAAACTGGTTGCAAATGGCATCTTGGCAGCTTCACGCTTGATTTTCCTCCATTCATGGGCAGTTATTTTGCTCCTTTTTTGCCCAACACACTTCTTGCGACCCTGTTGGCTATTTGCCATGAAACGCTTGATTGTTCGGTGATCACGCTTCAAAAGTTTTGCAATTTCAAGACTGCTGCATCACTCTGCAAGACATCTCACCATTTTGGACTTTTCACAGCCCGTGAAATCTCTCTTCTGACCCATTTTGTCTAAGGAAAGGCATTTGCCTAATAATTAAGCACACCTTATATAGGGTGTTGATGTCATTACACCACACCCCTCCTCATTACAGAGATGCACAACACCTGATTTACTTAATTAGTAGTTGGCTCTCATGCCTATACAGCTTGGAGTAGAACAACATGTATAAAAAGTATCATGTGATTAAAACACTCATTTGCCTAATAATTCTGCACACAGTGTATAGTGTTTTTTTTACTGTAAGCACATAGTGCGAATGCTATCACTCAGTAGCTGGAGGATGAAAGAAGCCAATAGCTCATGAATGTAGTGGACTGCCAAACTCGCGCACTTCATTGGCAGGAATCCTGAGCTCACAACCACTCTGCTCATCAAATCAAATCTGCATGACATTTACTGTCAGTGAAACATCACTGAAATCAGGTTGTTTGTCACTACTTGTTTGTCTTCTATTTGGGCAGCAATGACATATTCCTTGTTTGGCCTGTGATGCTTGTAGGCCTCACCTGCACATAACTGTTAAAATAGTGTATATCACTTATGTTGAAAGTACACATTAGATATAAGGGGATCATAAGGTCTTGTTACATCTTTTGTTAAAAGGGTTAATCACTACTCGGAAAACCCCTTCTCAATCAGCATTTTTGCCCCCCTTAAAATAGCATTACTTATACTCCCCTCCATACTTATGTCACTCCAATGGTGGTGTCACTCGATGTCCCAAAGCTCACATGAGATTGTTCCATCACAAGAGACCTGCACCCAAGCAGTGCTGGCTTTAGTTCCTTCCAACTTCGGATGAATCAAACTTCAAGGAGCAAGTCACAGCTACAGGTGATGGCTCACTTCCTCTTGATGTTTGATACATCCGAGCGTGATGAGAGTAAAGCCGGTGCTGTTTTAGGGGCTGGGGTCTTCTGATGGAACAACCTTAAGGGAACCTGCCAGGCTGTTTGTGTCTTGCCTCCCAGCTATCACTGTCTGTAACTTCATGATATTAGTCTCACCATCCATGTCTGAGATAATAGTGTAATGGTAAAGGTGAAAAAAAAGCATTTATACACTTAGATTTTCTTATGTAAATGAGGCAGTCAGACTACACCTTGGAGGATGTAGCATTTCTGGCAGGTTAAGAATTAACATTTTAGCTGAATCTCAGAACGTGCCGCAGGACCTGTGTGATGTCACAATCATGTAAGAATAGGAGGAGCAAAGTCTTAATCATATAATGATTTGGCTTTCTTAGCTGCTCTGCCCACTATGGTCATATGATCGTTACATCACACAGGTCCTTTAGACAGAGAAGTTTAATTGTGAGTTAACTATTAACCTGCCTGAAAGTACGTCCTCCAAGGTGTAGTCTGTCTGACTGCCTCATTCACATAAGAAAATGTAAGTGTACAAATGTTTTATTTTCACCCTTAACATTACACTATGAGCTCAAACATGGATGATTAGAATAGTACTATGAAGCTACAGGTACAGACAGTGATAGCTGGGGGGGGAACATAAATGACCTGATGGATTCCCTTTAAGTCATCCCGAGAAGAGTGAGCGACGACTCCATGAGAACAGTGTCGGTACCAGAGGTGAGTATAAGGGTGCGTTCACACATTGCATATTTGCTGCGTATTTTTACGCGAGTGCTGGTGCAGTTTTTGTAGCCAAAACCAGGAGTGGAACAATCAGAGGAAAAGTCTAATAGAAACAAGTGCTCCACTTCTGTATTTAATTATCCACTCCTGGTTTTAATCAGCCAATCCTGGTTTTGGCTACAAAATCTGCAAGAGCACTCGCGTATAAATACACAGCAAATACGCAGTGTGTGAATGCACCCTAAGTGTTATTTGTAATGCGATTGGGGGGCAGTGGGTTGGGCTGGGCAAATATGCTGATTGAGAAGGGGTTTTCCAAGTAGTGTGCTCACGGTATAGTCCACAGTGACTGTTACAAAATCATGCATGATCCTTATGACCAGAAGTGAGTAACTACAGGGAGGACCTAATTTCATATTCTTCCTTGAGCCGCTGCTCTAATAAGACTGCAAGATAGGATTTTAATGCCATTAATCTCTTCTCCAAATCAGAAGCCATGAATATTAGCACTTCCTCTTCTATTGTGGCGTCCTTGAAATCCACCTTTAAATTCAAGACTGCTAATTCAGCTCTAAAATATTTAGTGATCCTATTTAAAGAGATACCAATTAGAAGAAAAAAATTCAAGTCTTTGGCCAGCCCTCCCCATATATCGTTGTACTCAGTCTTTATAAACTGTAGAGTAATTTATTGTACAAGTAACAATTAAAATAATAAGTTTAGTCTCCCTTACATCAAGAGCCTTCTTCAGGTAAAATTAAATCTGTGTTAATACTTACAGACCTGCGTTAAATAGGTAACATACTTCTAGAAGTAGGGTGGAGTGTTGAGAAATTGCTGCCCCTACAAATGAGTTTCATTACATCGAGTGTACGGTATTCTCTTTTTTTATCCCTATCCTCAAGGTATTTTTCTATTATGAAGGGATTTAAAGGGAACCAACCACCTCAGATGACGACTATAAGCAGTTAATACATGACCCTGCACCCTACCTACACCGTTCCAGCTATGTTTTTGCTAAGAATATTGATAAATGCAAACCGAAAGAAACACTTTGTAAACTTACATTCCTGCGTACTTGAGGGCGTCTCCCTCGGGCTCTCGTACTAGAGGGCTGTGCTCATCATGCCTGCTCTCCCCTCCCTTATGCACGCCCCCTCTCAGCCTGCTATACTGTGTGAGGCTGATTGCGTCATAAAGGGGCGGGGCTAAATCGCGGCATCCCGGTAGCCCCGCCCCTTTATGACGCAATCAGCCTCACATCACTATAGCAGGCTGAGAGGGGGCGTGCATAAGGGAGGGGGAGAGCAGGCATGATGAGCACAGCCCTCTAGTACGAGAGCCCGAGGGAGACGCCCTCAAGTACGCAGGAATGTAAGTTTACAAAGTGTATATTTCGGTTTGCATTTATCAATATTCTTAGCAAAAACATAGCTGGAACGGTGTAGGTAGGGTGCAGGGACATGTATTAACTGCTTATAGTCGTCATCTGAGGTGGTTGGTTCCCTTTAAATCTAAATTACTTGCCTAGTTTTCCAAAACTACGATACTCTAATCTGTACAAGAGAATTGTTTTAAGACTGATGAGAAATGCCTGTACATGGTTTGGTAGAAGTGCAAATTTTTTTTAAAATTCTTTATTTAAGAGTTACAACATATACAGAAGTCAAGAAACGAGAATAAACTTGTCTGCTTAGCAAGCAGAAATGCAATTTTTAAAATTAATACCATATTTTCCCTTGGATCTCATATGTTATAAAAGCTCTTCTTATTAGGTTCCCTTTGTCCTTTTTCTGGAATATGGCATCAGTTCAAGCTAAATGCCTTTGATCTGGTATACCCCCTTGTATTTGAAGTCATCAGGGGGTATAGATTTGCCTGATTTTAGATCTTACTACATAGCCTCTCACCTGTCTAGAATACTGGACTGATGTGGGAAAAGTTCAATTTGAGATTGAGCAAAACTTTACAAACATCACTGGTTTGTCCTTGGTTAAATCTCTTAAAGGGATCCAGTCACCTCCAAAAGCCTCATAAGCTAGCAAAACATGTCCCTGCAGCATCTTATCACTAATCTCACACTTCTTTTGTCTCCTAAAAGCATCCTGTGAAAGTGAATAAAAACGTTTTAATACTCCCTCATTAGTGATTATAATTAGCAGGGGCTATATTCTTTAGTCACCAGGGCATGTTGTTTTGCAGCCTCGAGGATCCACCCTCTCTCTGTCTGTGCTGCTGTGATGTGGAGCTGAAGGCAGGACTAATGATTTGCATTCTGTGAGTGATAGAGAGGGGAAGGGTAAAGCCTGCACAAGCAGAGACAACCCGACAGAGAGACGGTGGATCCTGGAACCTGCAAAACAGCCCTCCCTGGTGACTAAAGAATATAGCCCCTGCTAATTATAATCACTAATGAGTAAGTATTAAAACGTTTTTATGCACTTTCACAGGATGCTTTTAGGAGACAAAAGGAATGTGAGATTAGTGATAGGATGCTGCAGGGACATGTTTTGCTAGCTTAGGAGGCGTTCTGGAGGTGACAGGATCCCTTTAAAATTTACTCTAGACTTTGGCCTTCCCTCACATATTATACCAATATTCAACCTCCATGTTTTCCAGTTTGAGTAATATGCTTTTTCTTTTAAACAAAAATCATTGGAGTGGCTGCCGCCCTGAGGTGATCTCATGTCCTTTGGAGTGGCTGCCGCCCTGAGGTGATCTCATGTCCTTTGGATTGGCTGCCGCCCTGAGGTGATCTCATGTCCAGTTTGGAGTGGCTGTCCCCCTGAGGTGATCTCATGTCCAGTAACTCCTCACTGTCATCTATAGTGTTATATTGCATTTTTTTTATCCATCTGCAGTCTACAGCTGAGTCCTCTAGGGGGCGTCAGTCATTTGTGTTGCATATTTTGTTGCAGAGCGGCCCGCCTTGTCTAACAACTGGGCGTCATTAATAGGCTGCTTTCTGACACTATGCTCCACTTTTGGAGTGGCTGCCGCCCTGAGGTGATCTCATGTCCAGTGATACCACCTGTCTCCTCCTTGTGGCACAGCTGGTGGCAGATGCCACAATCGTCCTTGTGTCAGGGTTGCAGGAGATGGCGCATCGGTGTTGAGAGATATGGTTTGCCTCTGAGGTGGCTGATAGTATCCTGCTAAATGCAATGATATTTGTAAGCGACCAAATTCGGTGAGTTTTTTCTTAATATGCTGGACTTCGATGAGGTGATTTCTCGTACCTGGCTAAACAGTGGCTCTTTCAGAATATCTCATTTTGGAGCTGGAATTAATTTGCCTTCAAAAGAACACCTTCTCGGTGCCTCTACTCCATCTCCCCTGGGAACCTGGGGAGTTGG
>JARQOC010000004.1:430184923-430209735 GCA_033576535.1 Allobates femoralis | reverse complement strand
GGCTCGACAGTAGAATAGTGGGGGACAGCATAGAATAGCGGGGGACATGATAGAGTAGGGGAGGAAGATGCAGGGAGGCAGGAGCAGGGGGACACGGGGAGCGCAGGCAGGGCAAGCGGGGGGAGCGCGGGCAGGACAGGAGGATTGGGGGGGCTTAGAGGAGAGCCGTGCGGCACGCGAATTTTGAATTTGTGTGTCGCGTGGCTCTTTTCCATACGCTGCGCTCATTGGTTGCCGCAGCTGGCGGGGGCCAATGAGCGATGGCGCGCAATTTCGGCATCAGACAGACGCGATTAGGAGATTATATAGTAGATTAGGATTTGAGTTACACTGGCAGTTGCTGGGTGACCCTGACAACTGCCAGGTGATGTGTGGTGATAGCCTGTGATTGGCTGTGCTATTTAGGCGGCAAGATTGAGACAGTATTTAAGGGGGAGGTTTCTGTCAGGTCTGTCAGACCGTGACAGGACATCAAAGGCCCTCCCGCCCTCTCTGTTATTAATATATTTGGTACGCAATTTATTTTTCTTATATGGATATGTTATTAATTTTAATGTTTTTTCCTAAAAAAATTAAAAAAAAATAAAAAAATCTTTGTTTTGGAAAAGACCAGTTGTTTTCTTTTTCTCTTTCCTCTGTCGAGTGGCTTTGTTAGAGGGGTAAAATTGTCCATTGTATTGGGCTGATTTCGGTTATTTATTTGGTAAATATGCATTGATAGAAACGTTTTAATATTTATATGTGGTTATTTTTAACCTGTGGTTTTAATTATTTATTTGAATTAATAAAGCTAATTTACCTTAATAAAGCCACGCGGCCAATTTTATCCAACATTAAATTGTGTCATTTTGGCTGAGTTATTTTATTTGTAGTTATATTATAGGTTTTGTGATGCCATGTACCCAGCCAAGTTTGAGACATCTGCCTTATAAATGGTGTAGTAGTAATAGAAGTAATGGCACTCGTATTGTAAGGCCACATTCACACATTGAGTATTTGGTGCATTTTTGACCAAAAACCAGAGGTGGAACAATCAGAGGAGGAAATGTATAATAGAAACATGTCATCACTTCTGGATTTATCACCCACTTCGGTTGAGCCCCCTGATCACCTAGAGTGGGGGCTGCATAGGCTCGTGCCCCCCAATTGAGTTGTCAGGGTTAAGAGTCCCTGTTGTGAGGTAACAGAAGCAGGTGATCGGTGTGAATGGCTGTTCTGCTTGTCTGATAAGTTTGCACCTGATTGGTTTGAAAAGTGCGGGAGAGTAGAGTAGTTATGCCCGCCCACAGGAATTTTCTGTCAGTGTCTCTGAGGAGACGAAGAAAAACGCACTATGGAGGAGCTCCTGTTTAGCCACTAAGAAATCCTCCTGCGCCTGTCATTACCACAGACTCTGCAATACCCGAAATGCCAGAGATGCCTCAAGGGCAGGAGGCCAAGATGGACTCAGGGGAGATGCCGGGTCAGAGACAGGTGCCTAGACAGTGGTGGTCCCGGATGGTATACTCACAGGAGGTGTCTGCGGTTTGACGACCTTGTGGTTCTGGCAGGCAAAGACGGATAAAAGATGGCCATGGAGGCACTGATACATCACAGACCGGAGCTTCACAGGATTCCTAAATATCACAGGATGCTCTGGCAGTGGGATCTCATCAGGAGACAGCTGGCGAGCGGCGGAAGAATCAGGGATGACAGGTACGGCGGTGGAGCGTGCCCCCTTTCACTACGGATAGTGGTGACCGCGGGCACCCGCACACTGCAGCAGCAGCACTGGGATGTTACCGGGGCTAGGATGGGGCACAGGCCAACAGAGGGTCACTCCAGACCCATCCACAGAAGCCTCCCAGCAACACAGCAGCTAAGGCCTGGGCTTTACAGGACAATTTCCCAGGCAAGGACGCCGTGGGGTACATGACTGTGAATCCCAGGGCCCAACATGGTCCAAGGACAGCGAACTACAGATCCCAACTACAGAGTATAATAAAAAGGGAAATGGAGCGCACATAGAGTAATTTCCTTTTGTACCAATAACCTCAGTGCCCCCCTTTAGTGGAAGGACTCACCTGATTTGGTTGTGCAAGTCACAACCAACTAACTCCGCTCTCTCCTATGGTCGCAGCAGCTGTCCAGCAAGTGTAAGGATCCAAAGGGTTGACAGAAAGTGCTGGTTTCATAGATTCACCGCGCTGACCTCCAGTGAAGACAAACAGAGTGATAGATAAAACTCTGTTTAATGGGTAATTTGCCTACTGGTTTCGTGATCTCAGTTATCACTTCATCAGATGAAGTCTTCACTGGAGGTCAGCGCGGTGAATCTATGAAACCCAGTAATTTCTGTTAACTACAGAGTATGGAATGGGTAAGATTTTATCTATAGATAATGCTGGTAATGATGTTCTGTTTGCTCATAGTTTACATGATACAGTAGTGAGAGAAGCACTGGATGGTTGCCTGGCAACCACCAAACCTAATACAGATCTTCCTGCTTCAGCTACGGTAGGTTTTCTGGAATAACGGAGACCCTGGTGAAGGAAGGCATCTAGGTAAAATATCCCCCCTTGGTTTTTATTTAACTAGTGCTATGAAAGACAAAATATGGCAGCACGATTAAATTGATAGTTTTTTCAATGCTGGCCAATTTTAATCTTGTAATTACAGGTGTCAGGAATGAAGAAAAGTCAGATTTGAATGTGGATAGCAGACTTCCATGTATGTCACTGTGCTTGCTTATTCCAGCACCCTGATGACGGTGCCCGGAGTGGCACTGAAACGCGTAGGTGGAAATAAAGAAGGGGGGTCTTTTACCTAAAGACTTGTGACTGATTATTTAAAGCAGCGCGGACTGTCTTTACACCAGCCCTGGATCTGAGGTTCAGTTTTTGGAGGATAAAATTAGGAACATAGAGAGGTAGGCTCCTGTGAGAGTCAAGTTGTAGGTTCGACCAGATGCCCTTGTTTAATCTCTAAGTCTCTTTCACAGGCAGAAGAACAGTATGGATTCTTGGACATTCATTTGTCTACTGGCAGAGAACAGAGCTCAGGGGCAGATTACACACACAATCTTTCATTTTGACCGTTCTAAAATTGGTCTTTGGTTGTATGCCTTCAGGGAAGGAATTATAAGGCATTATGCCTTTCTTTTCAAAATCTTGCTGAACATTTTCCTCCTCTAGATCTTTTAGTTACCCATCTCGCCGGGAACAATCTTGGAAAGGTGTGTACACTGGATATGTTGTGACGATTTCGCCACGACTTGGAGGTTATCAGGCTATCCTAATGTGACCTTAGCCTTTTCCAGGGTAGTTCTGCGCTTGATTTGGTCTACTAGGAATCTATGTTTTTGCAAACAATCCGGCAAAGATTTAATAAGGCCCTGGGGAGATTTTTTGCCAGTGGCTGACGTATTTTCATATCGACACATTGATATGGACGGGTCTTTTACTGGGCCTATATCAGAAAGATGGGGTGCATCTGGATTTCTGTTGTATCGGATATATTTGACATGGGTATCCGGTCGGCAAGAGAGAAATGGCTGAGGTGTTTGGGGATGGCCACACTGTAATCAGTGTGGCTGTTTGGGGAAAGTTCTATTTCAAGTCGGTCTTTATAATGGTTTTAATGGACTTTACAAATTGGAGTTTAATGAGTTGAAAAAACATTATTTATGGAAAAAGTTTTAATTACTATATATGGATTATTTATTAAAGGTAACCCTATTAAAAGCCTCTCTGCCATTTCATGTCAACCAATGCCTGGTGTTATTTTTATATCATCTGTTTAGTTTATATATTAGAGGTGGGGCCTGCGATCCCATGTTGAGCCCCCTAATCGCCTAGAGTGGGGGCTGCATGGTCTCGTGGCCCCCCAATTGAGTTGTCAGTTAACATATTTGGGTATCTGTTTCTTCTTAGGCTGGCTTCACACTGCAGTTTTTCACTGATCAGTGTCCATCAGTGTTTGGGTGCCAAAACCAGGAGTGTCTCCAAAACTCAGAACAGGTGTCAATCTTTCAATTATAGTTTTTCTCTGCAAGTTCCTTTCCTGGTTCCTCGCCTGGTTTTGGCACCCAAACACTGATGGACACTGATCAGTGAAAAACTGCAGTGTTAAGCCAGCCTTAACATGTGTTTGTCATTATAGGAGCCTTAATATTCATGAGGTATCCTCATGATGGATGGTAAAGGGTTAAGAGTCCCTGTTGTGAGGTAACAGAAGCAGGTGATGGCTGTGATTGGCTGTCCTGCTTGTCTGATAAGTTTGCGGGAGAGTGGAGTAGTTTATGCCCCGCCCACAGGAATTTTCAGTCAGTGTCTCTGAGGAGACGAAGAAAAATGCTCCCGCCCACCCATCCCCTTTTTATTTCTGTTCCCCAATTTCCCTGTCGTCAGGCTTTTAGTGAGGGGAAAGTTTTATTTTCAAGTTGGTCTTCATAATGAGTATATGGTGAGTTTCTCACCTCAGTATTTGTAAGGCCATGTGCACACGTTAAGTATTTGGTCAGGTTTTTACTTCAATATCTGTAAGGCCATGTGCACATATTGAGTATTTGGTGAGTTTTTTACCTCAGTATTTTAAGCAAAAACCATGGGATCATAGGCCCCACCTCTAATATTATAAGCTAAACAGACGATATAAGAATAACACCAGGCATTGGTTGGCATGAAAAGGTCGAGAGGCTTTTAATAGGTTTACCTTTAATAAATAATCCATATATATCAACTAAAACTTTTTCCATAAATAATGTTTTTTCAACTCATTAAACTTCCATTTGTAAAGTCCATTAAAACCATTATGTGCACATGGCCTTACAAATACTGAAGTACAAAACTCACTAAATACTCAATGTGTGCACACGGCCTTACAAACACTGAGGGTACCGTTACACATCGCAACATTGCATGCAATTTTACTTTCAACTTACTGGTTGCAGTGAAATCATGGACACATTGTTCCATTTTGTTGCCATGTGCAAATGTAACAATGTGTCCATGACTTCACTGCAACCAGTAAGTTGCAAGTGAAATTGCATGCAATGTTGCGACGTGTAACGGTACCTTAACGGTACCCTGAGGTAAAAACCTCACCAAATACTTAATGTGTGCATGTGGCCTTACAAATACTGAGGTAAAAAATTCACCATGGCCTTACAAATACTGAGGTAAAAACCTCACCAAATACTAAATATTTGCACATGGCCTTAAAAATACTGAGGTAAAAACCTTACCAAATACTCAGCGTGGGCACGTGGGCCAACCCAATAGTGATAGAAATAGTTACCGTATATACTCGTGTATAACCCGAGTTTTTCAGCCCAAAATTTGGGCTGAAAAGTCCCCCCCTCGGCTTATACACGAGTCACTACGGTAGACTGCGTGGTGGGGGCTGAGGAGGCGGGGGGAGGCTGCTCTATGAGCGGCCCCGTCACGTGGGGCCGCTCATTATATATGCACTGCTTCCCCCTGACAATCAGCGGCAGGGGGAAGCAGTGCAAATGGCCCCCCAAAAGCTGGCACTGTCCCCCCTTGTAAGGGCCCCCCCCCGCTGCTTATACATTACCATCCCGGTGTTCTGATCGGCGCGCTCCTCGGTGCTTCTTCTTCATCCTCCCGTCCTCGCTGGCTGCATCCAGGATCTCCGGCCGTCGCATATGACGTCATCGCGCGACCCCTGTTGGTACCCCCAGGGGGCTGTTGGTACCCCCAGGGGGCTGCTGGTACCCCCTGGGGCTGTTCGTACCCCCAGGGGGCTGCTGGGTACCCCCTGAGGGCTGCTGGGTACCCCCAGGGGGCCGCTGGGTACCCCCTGGGGCCGCTGTATAACCCCTGGGGGTGCTGTATAACCCCTTGGGGCTGCTGTATAACCCCTGGGGGCTGCTGTATATACTGCTGAGGCCTGTATACCACTGGGGCTGCTGTATATACCACTGGGGCTGCTGTATATACCACTGGGGCTGCTGTATATACGGGTGGGGTCTGCATATACCACTGGGGAGGCTGCTGTATACCACTGGGGTTGCTGTATATACTACTGGGGCCTGTATATGCCACTGGGGAGGCTGCTGTATACTACCATTGGGGGGCCTGTATACCACACTGCTGGGGCTGTTCACCTGTGCTGGGGTCCACCCTCGGCTTATACACGAGTCAATAGGTTTTCCCAGGTTTTGGGGGCAAAAGTAGGGGGGTCGGCTTATACACGGGTCAGCTTATACACGAGTATATACGGTATATTCAATAAATTAAATATGTAGTATTCCTTTATTCTGGACAAGTCTGCTGAGCATTGAAATACATCAAGCACCGATAACAAATTAAACAATGCTCTTTGTGTACAATTTTGCTACTTTGCAGAAAAAGGGCAACCAACACAGGGCTTATAATTAATTAACCAAAGTCCTGACCATACATCACCAGCAGCTGGAAAGCACTGTATATTCACAAGCTCATCTCCTCAATCGTCATTCATGTGACTCAGGGACAGCATATCTGGCATTAATGGTGCTAAAACACTGCATGGGTTCAATTATCAGCAGGTGAATTTTTTTTTCTCCATCTTTCAAAGGAGTAATTGGCACATAATGCTGCCTACGTTTGGTTCGGGAGCTGTGAGGATCTAGACGTGAATGAGTTAAATCCTCTGCTCTTTGAATGAGCCAACATTTTCCTGTACATATATACCCAGTAACAGCTGCAGAATGTAATGTCTTGTACATCAATGAATTTTCTAGGAGAGAGGTCCTTTGTCTCGCTTCCTGCTGTCTGCAATACCGGTGAGAAAAAAGAGGTTGTGTGGGGCTGCAGTTCACATTGACTGAAGTCCTTTTTCTGGCTAACAATATAGTACTCCAGACATTAGCCAGGCACTTGCCAAGAGGCATCAGTGGCAGGTAAAACGTGCCCAGCCTGCGCTCAGGGTCCTCTTCTGCCATTCTGCAGCAAAGACAGGTTTTGGCTGCAATCCTAAACACGAAAAGGCAGTGGGTCAAAAAGCATAAAAAAAAGTAATTGCTAAAATGTTCACATTAACCAGATAAATTCTGCAGCGCTGAAGAACATGTCCAGGATTTTGCTTCTGCAAAATCAGTCTCTACAAATGTATAAATCATAAACCCAATAATGACGGTTTTGTGTCCCACCATTCTCCTATTCTTGGCTGCACCATATTAAAACTCATTTCTTGTAAGAATACCGTAGTAGAAGCCGTCTTCATATCTCATGTTATCAATCAGATTCTGTATGAATATTTATAGGGTGCATGATGTTTGCAAGCACCACGTCGTCCTCATCTTCTGCTTTCTTTAATCCACCCTCAGGATTTGCCTGGATCACTTTAAGAACATTTAAAGACCGCCATATGAATATTAGAAAGGCTGCGAATCCATAGGAAATCTCTTCATTTATAACCAGCATGATGCCAAGGGCACAGAACTATCTCTACATTTTGGCTGTTTTTATGACCTTGTCTAATATTACACATCAAGTATTGTCACATCGATGCCCTGCGCCAGTATTCCTGTTGATAATGTTTGTTTACACCTGGTGTCTCACATCAAGCACAGGACAAGGGCAAAGAGATAGCTGTATGTCACCCATCCACAAGCAAAGTCCAGGTCACCAGCAATATAGCAGGGACCTCATTGTATAGAATGACAGAAATATAGAGTACATTGACTTCATGTAATTTACTCCTTACGTCTACTAACCTATTGGCAGCTTGTACCCACTCTGTGGATCGTAATGAACATTTCTGTGCTTTCAGCTCAAGATGTAAATATACTGAGGACTATAAATTGCTTTTTATTACAACATTCAGAAAACCTAAAGTAAACCATCCGTGAGCCTGTGCGTATTTCACCGGCATTGGCAGATGTCTGGTTTTGATTATATTGAATTGGTTGGGCACATAGACTGACAGAAGGACAGACAGACAGATAATTGAAGTTCCTTGGTAGGTCCATATAAATTTGGGTCCATATGTAGCGCTCCGCTAGTCAGCGCGCTACGAAAGGGTACTGCACCCCTAACAGAAGGTGCAGTATGCTTTGTCTTGGTAGGGGGTAAGAGAAGCCTGAAGCTCTCCAGCACCACACACACACACCTAGTGATAGCGGACTAATCAGACACCCGTTACTAGGGTAACCGGTCCCGGTGGGAGGAGAGCTAGGTTATATAGTGAGTGGGGAAAGAGGGACAGAAAAGAGAAAAAGAGTGAAAAGGAACAGAACAGCACAGTTGAAACAGAGGTAGAAGTCAACAGAGAACAGAAGAGGAGAAGTAACAGGGAGGGCACCTCAACCTGGTGACACAGAAGAGAAAGGGGCAGATAGAGGGTAACTGAATCACCCTGGCCCAGTCCGAAGCAGGGTACCGGCTCTGACGTGGATCAAAGGACCATCCCTGAACCGCAAATTACCAGCGTGGTCGATGTCTTCTTAGGAGCATGATCCAACCGCCCTAAACCCAGCACGGTCTCCACCAGAAGCAATAAACAGGGTTGGGTCCCCTTTGGAGAGATAAAGGATTCCCATATCACCCGACGGGCCTGGTTCGAGAAGTGGGATTGTGCAGGTCACCACAGAGAAAGGACAGAGAAAGTTATAGAAAAGGAACATCAGCGGAGCTTCAGAGGGACATTGCCCACTTCCAGGACCACCCAGTCCACTACCCTGAATGTTTACCCTGTAAGACTGCAGATTACCGGAGTAAAGTACCTGTTCAGAGTGAGTAACGTTCTGTGTTCCTTACGGATGAACTGTAATTTACCTGCCTTGCACCACACCACAGAAGCTGTGTAGCCCCATTCCAACAGCGCTGCCCTTTTCCACTATTATTACCCTACAGCCCCGGGGAGAGAGCTACAACGCCTTGCTGCTGCCCATCACCGGTCCCAGCAGCTCCGGTGCCATCACCGGACCTACATGTGGCATCACGATTGACTTTATTTTATTGTTTTTCTCCTTTTTCTTGTCCGCCTAAGGGTACTGACTCGGGCATCGACCACCTGTGACATCCCCGTACCAGTACACCTGAGATCCGAGTACCCCAAGCCCTTGGCGCCAGACACATAACAACTGGAATTTATTATTTCCATAATTTTCCAGGTAAAGTCCAAACAAAACAGTGTCTCCTGGCCACGAAAGGTATCACAGTCCCAAAAAAAGGGAATAAACAGTCCATATATTGCACGGTCTCACCTGATTAGACATAAGTCCTTCACTCAGCCTCTGAAAGACTGAGACACATAAACAACATCCTTCACCCTCCACAAACCAAATCTGAGGCAGCTCAACTGTCTAAAAGTGAACTTGTCACCTGTTTTGGGCATTATAAACTGTGCCCACCACCTTTAACATTCTGTAATTGGGGTTTCTGAAACCCCTTTAACTCCACAGACTTGCCCCTGCATACCTTATAAAACAACTTTTAATGTGTCCTGCACAGTATGTAAATGGGTTCTTAAGGGTCTGATAGGGTGGTGCTCCCTGCGGTCAGAGCCGCTCTGCTCCATGGAAAACCCGCCCTGCTCCTTTGAAAATGCTGCCCCTCCTGTGTTTGTATGTGAATTATTATTATTATTTATATAGCATCATTAATTCCATGGTGCTGTACATGAGAATGGGTTACATACAAAATTCTACATCTAGTTTATAGTAAACAAATTAACAATTACAGACTGGTAGAGAGGGGAGAGGACCCTGACCTTGTAGGCTTATATTCTACATGATAATTGGGAGGAGACAGTAGGTCAGGGGTGCAACAGATGTGCTGGTGGTGAGTCGGCCGCTCCGATGCTGGTGAGGCGGCAGCTCTGGTAGTGGTGAGGCGACAGCGTGGTTATTTCAGGCTGTAAGCTTTCCTGAAGAGGTGGGTTTTCAGGGTGTGTCTGAAGGATCTGAGTGTGGTGGATAATCGGATGTGTTATCGTACAGAACTCCAGATGATGGGTTATATTCAAGAGAAGTCTTGGAGGCGATTGGGTCAGGAACGAATAAGTGTGAAGGAGAAGAGGAGGTCTTGGGAGGATTGAAAATTAAGTGACGGAAGATATTGGGAGATTAGTTCAGAGAAGGAAGGGGATAGGTTATGAACAACTTTGTACAGTCATGGCCAAAAATTTTGAGAATGACACCAAAATTATATTTTCACATGATCTGCTGCCCTCTGGTTTTTATTTGTGTTTGTCTGATGTTTATATCACATACAGAAATATAATTGCAATCATATTATGAGCACCAAAAGGTTATATTGACAGAATGAATTAATGCAGCAAGTCAATATTTCCAGTGTTGACCCTTCTTCTTCAGGACCTCTGCAATTCTCCCTGGCATGCTCTCAATCAACTTCTGGACCAAATCCTGACTGATAGCAGTCCATTCTTGCATAATCAATGCTTGTATTTTGGCAGAATATGTTGGTTTTTGTTTGTCCACCCGCCTCTTGATGATTGACCACAAGTTCTCAAAGGGATTAAGATCTGTTTTGTTTTGTTTTGTTCCCTGAGCCATTTAGCTATCACCTTTACGTTATGGCAAGGTGCTCCATCATGCTGGAAAAGGCATTGCTGGGCGCCAAACTGCTCTTGGACGGTTGGGAGAAGTTGCTCTTAGAGGACATTCTGGTACCATTCTTTATTCATGGCTGTGTTTTTAGGCAAGACTGTGAGTGAGCCGATTCCCTTGGCTGAGAAGCAACCCCACACATGAATGGTTTCAGGATGCTTTACAGTTGGCATGAGACAAGACTGGTGGTAGCGCTCACCTCTTCTTCTCCGAATAAGCTGTTTTCCAGTTGTCCCAAACAATCGAAAAGGGGATTCATCAGAGAAAATGACTTTACCCCAGTCCTCAGCAGTCCACTCCCTGTACCTTTTGCAGAATATCAGTCGGTCCCTGATGTTTTTTCTGGAGAGAAGTGGCTTCTTTGCTGCCCTCCGTGAAACCAGGCCTTGCTTAAAGAGTCTCCGCCTTACAGTGCGTGCAGAAGCAATCACACCAGCCTGCTGCCATTCCTGAGCAAGCTCGGCACTGCTGGTAGTCCGATCCCGCAGCTGAAACAGTTTTAAGGTACGGTCCTGGCGCTTGCTGGTCTTTCTTGGGCACCCTGGAGCCTTTTTGACAACAATGGAAGCTCTCTCCTTGAAGTTCTTGATGATGCGATAGATTGTTGACTGAGGTGCAATCTTTTTAGCTGCGATACTCTTCCCTGTTAGGCCATTTTTGTGCAGTGCAATGATGGCTGCACGTGTTTCTTTAGAGATAACCATGGTTAACTGAAGAGAAACAAAGATACCAAGCACCAGCCTCCTTTTAAAGTGTCCAGTGGTGTCATTCTTACTTAATCATGACTGATTGATCGCCAGCCCTGTCCTCATTAACACCCACACCTGTGTTAATGGAACAATCACTAAAACGATGTTAGCTGCTCCTTTTAAGGTAGGACTGCAATGATGTTGAAATGTGTTTGGGGGTTAAAGTTCATTTTCTGGGCAAATATTGACTTTGCAAGTAATTGCTGTTAAGCTGATCACTCTTTATGACATTCTGGAGTATATGCAAATTGCCATTAGAAAGACTGAAGCAGTAGACTTTGTTAAAATTAATATTTGTATAATTCTCAAAACATTTGGCCATGACTGTAGGTCAGTGTTAGTGGCTTGAACTGGATTCGTTGGGGAATTGTGAGCCAGTGAAGAGGTTTTCAAAGCGGAGAAGCAAGGAAGTAGTAGCGAGGAGAGAGGCGAATTAATCGGGCAGCAGAGTTGAGGAAAGACTGGAGAGGTGCAAGAGTGTTAGCAGGGAGGCCACATAGGAGGATGTTGCAGTAATCAAGGTGGGAGATGACGATGGCATGTACAAGAGTTTTAGTAGATTGAGGGCTGAGGAAAGATGGATTCTGGAAATATTTTTGAGCTGGAGATGACAGCAGGTGGTGATAGTTTGGATATTGGTTTGAAGCACAGGGCAGAGTCGAGATTTACTCTGAGGCAGTGGATTTCAGGTGCGGGAAGAGAGCATGATGCCATTTACCATAATAGATGAGGTAGGGACGATACAAGGAATGGAGGAAAGTTCACAAATTCAGTTTTGCCTAAGTTGAATTTTAGGGATCGAGAGGTGAAGAAGGATGATATGGCTGACAGATGTGGCGCCCCGCAATGAGTGCGTCACAAGAGGGTATTGCAGCCATAAAAGCAGCCGCAATATTCTCTGACACAGCAGTGATTTAGTTAACTTTGAGATCCAACCCTGCATGCATCACCTAGAACAGAGGACCAATCCAGGGTCCTGGTGGGCGGAGTGCTAGGGAAGTGTGTAGGAGAACAGACACTTAGTCTGAGAGAGTCGAGAATAGTCTAAAACACGAGAGAGTCTAGAACTTGAACTTGGAGTAGGAGCGGGGGCTCCGCACCCCGTGCAGCCCCCGGGCCGTCACCGGTCGGGTGTCAGCACCTGAGGCCTTACCAACCGGGAATGGGCATCATCACATGGGTTCCTAAAAACTCCCGTGCCCCAAACCACAGCCGGTTCACTGGTACCGAAGCTGGCAGCAGTTCACCTCTGCTACGCGAACCAGAAGCGTGGAGGAGCAGCTTCACAGGAGCACCCCACCACCAGCCAACTTCCAGTCGTCTAACCAGCGGTGTACCCACTGAGGGATCCAAGGCTCCCCAAAACATCCACAACGTACAACTTGGATAGGGCATTGAAGCAGCCTCCCCGTACCCGATCTGGTATTCCTGGGCGACAATGGCAAATCACTTAGCTAGAATGGAGGAACACTACGGATCTCTGAGGGACACTATCACTGCTGAGTCCACCCGGTCTACTACCCGTAAGCTGTATACCATGTACTGCCTGCTGGTTACAGTAAAGACCCGTTGCAGAGACTTTCTGTGTCCGTGTTTCCTTATGAACTGTCCGTCTACACTACAAGGTAACCGCAGCTGCCGCATAACATCTTAAGCAGCTCCAGCCTCCGGGGATCACCGCTCAGCCTGTGGGGAGCGTTCCATCTCGCTGCTGTCCATACCCCGGAGGTTCCGCAGCGTCGGTAACGATTACCGAAACTACTCATAGGTGGCGTCACGAATAAATTAAACCCCTTTAATCTGTTCCCGCAAGACGTCTTCAACTTTTGATCTGCACTACACCGGGCCCCACTACCGGCAGGCGCGGCCACCCGTGACAAGGAGGAAGGAGCTTCAGCCTGTCTAAACCGGAGTCCCGGCCACGGTGAGTCAGAGAATTTGGCGTCACGAACAGGATACGAGCAGGCCCGTTATCTAACGGGTATAATGTGCTTAAAAATGACTTTATTGTCTACAATTTGGACTTTGTTCGTCCCTAAAAGAACTTTCCCGCCTTTTCACCGTGGGCCAAGATGGCGCCCAAGATGGCGTTCCCGCCACAAGAATCCGCCACGTGCAAGCCCAGGAGTGAGTCAACCCCCCCTCATCGTGGGAGGGCTAAAGACAAAAGGCGCCAAACTCTTTGTCCGCCCTGATTGCTCGAATCAACCATGGGGGCGGACCCCAAAGACTTTTCCCACCATTGGACTACAAAAGCCCAGAGGAAATGGGAGTGTGACAGACCTTCTTCACCAGCTCTCTACCAGAACGGTTACCGGTTGAACAGGTGTGGTTCCCTCCGAAGAAGAGAATGGCCAGCATGAGACTCCAGGACCTAATGCGGGAGGTCGAGGAGGAGGCCAGAGCAGCCATAGGCCAACCGGGTCCGGGTCCTGCCCTTACCGTAGACGGCAGCCCCGACTTTTGGCTAGAGGCTCTACAAGACCTCCGGGTGCGGTTACTAGAGACTGTGGAGTGGACGATTCACAGCTGGAGTGCGACCCTAGACAGAAGACTACACCATGCGATGCAGCAGAGCCGACCGGGTACAGCTTCTCCAAGCCCAGACGACATCGCCAGCTTCTCAACCGCCTCACCGTCGCCCACCACTTGTCCTGCTTCGACACCGGAGCCCATAGACTGTATCATTCCTGTGGAGGCCACAGCTCCGCCCGTTCCAGCGGTCGAAACTGCAGCCGACCCCGTTCCTGAGCCGGAGCTTCCAATACGCTCCACAGAAGAAGCCGACACATACCTGGTTCCACCTGCGGAACCCGCGACTAGTTTCCACACTACTGAAACTGTCGCCTGTTTCTCCCCTGAACCGGAGGCCTCCTCTGCAATTACCGAGGCCTACCTGGTGACCGGATCGAAACGCTACTTCCCGCTGCTACAGAAGAAGAGGCAGGCAGCCTGGAAGTCCTGCACAACGACCCCGAGGAGAATTTTGCAGCACAGCCACCCATCGACCCAGAGGATTCCATTCCATCATCTCCGTCAGCCGAGCAGCCCGACGTAGTCATCGAAGGAGAGATCGAAGAGGATGACGACGAGATCTACAGCCCAGCTTAGGACCTCTACACCGGGTTCGCCTGGGGAGACACCAAGAATCCTTCTGCCGGGCGATCTGCTCGGGTACACTGGTCGGGTGCCGCCTCAGCAACATCTTCTCCGGTTCCGTTGAACCGGGCTTTTCTACAGACTGCCCACCAAACTCAAGCTGTTTAACAACCATCACGACGTAGTGACTGTATCCACACTCCGCACCACTCCGACGAAGAGGTACGTCGTATCCGAAGGGAGGAGTGGCACACTCGGCTGCACGCCAATATGCAGGCCCGCGCTGAGGCCCGCCGCCAATCTCCATTGCCTGAACAATTCCGTAAAACCGGACGGGTAAGCACCTTCAACTTATCCACCGGGTGGGGATTCGTAAGGGAGGAGGGTGTGAGTACTGAAGTGTTCGTGGGGCGCCGTGATGTGGAATTGCACCTACCGCGAGGGCATCCTAACCGAGACTTGTATAGAGGGGACATTGTGACCTATGAGCGACATATATGCTGTGACGGGTGGTTCGCTATACGAGTCCGGAACACTGCCCTCCATAAGTGACTTGTTGTTTGAACTTTCGCTAAAAGACTTCTTCCTGTGTGCAATTAACACTGCGACTTGGCGGCTACAGCCTGAACTTTTACCTAAGGACAGCCGACCGCCCGCCGGGTCCGCGCAATGTGTTAACCTGTTTATTTACCGTTTCACTTTTATGCATATAATGACCTGTCATTAATAAAAGTGTTTATTACCTGTTATAAAATTTAAAAATAACCTCTGTAATGTGGGTAGTGTGACGCTTGGGGACAAGCATATTCAAACAAGGGGGAGTGTGGCGCCCCGCAACGAGTGCGTCACAAGAGGGTATTGCAGCCATAAAAGCAGCCGCAATATTCTCTGACACAGCTGTGATTTAGTTAACTTTGAGATCCAACCCTGCATGCATCACCTAGAACAGAGGACCAATCCAGGGTCCTGGTGGGCAGAGTGCTAGGGAAGTGTGTAGGAGAACAGACACTTAGTCTGAGAGAGTCGAGAATAGTCTAGAACACGAGAGAGTCTAGAACTTGAACTTGGAGTAGGAGCGGGGGCTCCGCACCCCGTGCAGCCCCCGGGCCGTCACCGGTCGGGTGTCAGCACCTGAGGCCTTACCAACCGGGAATGGGCATCATCACACGGGTTCCTTAAAACTCCCGTGCCCCAAACCACAGCCGGTTCACTGGTACCGAAGCTGGCAGCAGTTCACCTCTGCTACGCGAACCAGAAGCGTGGAGGAGCAGCTTCACAGGAGCACCCCACCACCAGCCAACTTCCAGTCGTCTAACCAGCGGTGTACCCACTGAGGGATCCAAGGCTCCCCAAAACATCCACAACGTACAACTTGGATAGGGCATTGAAGCAGCCTCCCCGTACCTGATCTGGTATTCCTGGGCGACAATGGCAAATCACTTAGCTAGAATGGAGGAACACTACGGATCTCTGAGGGACACTATCACTGCTGAGTCCACCCGGTCTACTACCCGTAAGCTGTATACCATGTACTGCCTGCTGGTTACAGTAAAGACCCGTTGCAGAGACTTTCTGTGTCCGTGTTTCCTTATGAACTGTCCGTCTACACTACAAGGTAACCGCAGCTGCCGCACAACATCTTAAGCAGCTCCAGCCTCCGGGGATCACCGCTCAGCCTGTGGGGAGCGTTCCATCTCGCTGCTGTCCATCCCCCGGAGGTTTCGCAGCGTCGGTAACGATTACCGAAACTACTCATAGGTGGTGTCACGAATAAATTAAACCCCTTTAATCTGTTCCCGCAAGACGTCTTCAACTTTTGATCTGCACTACACCGGGCCCCACTACCAGCAGGCGCGGCCCACCCGTGACAAGGAGGAAGGAGCTTCAGCCTGTCTAAACCGGAGTCCCGGCCACGGTGAGTCACAGACACTCTGGAATTCTGGACATCTGGGCCTTAGAGGTAGATCTGAGTGTTGTTAGCGTTCAGGTGGTACTGGAAAACATTTGGCTTTATGACTTGTCCTAGGCCAAGGGTAAATATGGAGAAAAGTAGGGGCCTCAGGACAGAGCCTTGTGAGACTCCAACAGAGAGAGGGAGGGATGAGGAGGTAGTTTGGGAGTGGGAAACGCTGAGTGTGGTGTTGGAAATGTACAGTTGTGGCCAAAAGTATTGACACCCCTGCAATTCTGTCAGATAATACTTAGTTTTTTCCTGAAAATGATTGCAATCGCAAATTCTTTGGTATTATTATCTTATTTAATTTGTCTTCAATGAAAAAACACAAAAGAGAATAAAGCAAAAAGCAAAACATTGATCATTTCACACAAAACTCCAAAAATAGGCCAGACAAAAGTATTGGCACCCTCAGCCTAATACTTGGTTGCACAACCTTTAGCCAATTTAACTGCGATCAACCGCTTCCATAATAGAAGGGAAGAAAGCGCACTATAGGATCTTATCTCAATTGTATTTAGTCAATTTTCTATATGGATCCACTCACCTGGTTTGGTTGTGTGAGACACAACAACTATATGCACCTCCGAATAAAATCCACAGCATCCACAGAACTGCAGCAATCCACCGGTATAGCAGATCGTATATAAAAGGAGAAAGAAAAAACCGACTTCACGATCACGCTGTTCTCAAAGATAATAAATCCATGTGCCCATGGACTCCAAGCAACTCTTTATTCCATTGTAAACTCTATGCGTTTCATGTACACACAAGGACACAGGACAGAGGTTGAGTCAACTTTAATCCATGTCAACTGGCTGCAAGTGTGATTTAGTTATTGCCAACACCTGTTACCACAGGTAAGTTACAGGTGCTGTTAATTACACAAATTAGAGAAGCATCACATTATTTTTCTAACAGTGCCAATACTTTTGTTCACCCCCTTTTTTATGTTTGGTGTGGAATTATATTCAATTTGGCTTTAGGAATATTTTTTTTGTGTTTTTTCATTGAAGACAAATTAAATGAAGATAATAACACCAAAGAATTTGTGATTGCAATCATTTTCAGGAAGAAACTGAGTATTATCTGACAGAATTGCAGGGATGTCAATACGTTTGGCCACAACAGTATGAGGCGATCCAGGATAGAGCAAGGTCTTTGATGCCAAGGGAAGAGAGGATGTGTAGCAGGAGGCAGTGGTCGACTGTGTTGAAGCAATAGGCAGGTCTAGAAGGAGAAGGATGGAGAATTGTCTGTTAGCCTTGCTTGTGAATAAATCAATAGTAATTTTGGTCAGGGCAGTTTGGGTGGAGTGGTGGGTCCGGAAGCCAGATTGGAGGCTGTCAAGGAGAGAGTTAGATGAGAGATGGAAGGAAGTTTGAGTATGGACATGTTGCTCAAGGAGTTTGGAAGCAAACTGGAGCAGTCATTTGGGACGATAGCTGGGCATAGCAGTCGGGTCAAGGTTTGGCTTTTTGAGGATGGGTGTGATGATGGCATGTCTGAAAGCAGAAGGGAAGGTACCAGAAGTTAGCGATAGGTTGAAGAGATGGGTTAGGGCTGGGATGAGCATGTTAGTGAGGTTGAGAAGAAGGTGAGAAGGGATGGGTTCAAGTGCACAAGTGGTGAGGTGTGATTTGGAGAGGAGATGAGTAAGCTCTCCTTCAGTGATGTGGGAGAGAGAGGTTAAAAGGAAGGGCAGTAGTCTGGTATACAAAGGGATTGGGGTGGTGGAACAATAAAGGTTTGTCTTGTTTGATTGATCTTATTTTTGAAGTATGTGGCGAGGTCCTCAGCAGAGATGAGGGTGGTCAGAGGGGACAGTAGTGGGCAGAGGAGAGAGGTAAATGTGCTGAACAGTTGTTTGGGCATGTAAGATAAGGAATATACAAGGTTTGTTAAGAAGGTCTGATTAGCAGAGGTAAGTGCTGATTTGAAGGCGAGTGTTGCTTGTTTGAAAACAGTGAAGACATCTGGCAGGTGTGTTTTCTTCCAACGCAGCTCCACAACCCTGGACACTTGTTGAAGTTTTTCGGTGAGATTGTTGTGCCACGGTTGCCTATTGATTTGCTGACTGATGAGTGTCAGTAGGGATATTGAAGTCAACCAGGATGATGTTGGGAATGTCAGCAGAGAGAAAGTGAAGAAGTCAGGTGGAGAATTGGTCA
Source organism: Allobates femoralis (assembly GCA_033576535.1). NCBI lineage: Eukaryota > Metazoa > Chordata > Amphibia > Anura > Aromobatidae > Allobates > Allobates femoralis. The sequence continues at coordinate 430,191,204 of JARQOC010000004.1, read as the reverse complement.
ATGAAGGCAGTGGCCGAGCCCGGAGGTCAGTATATAATGGCCATTTGGAGATTAGAGGGCGAGTAGATACGGACAGAGTGAACTTCGAAATAAGGGTGGATAAGGGAGGCAAGGGCTTGGACTGGGTTGAAGGAGCACTTTGTAGAATGAAGGAAACCCACTCCTCTGCCATGTCTGTTGCCAGAGCAAGGAGTGTTGGGAAAGTGGAGGCTGCCATAGCTCAGTGGAACAGGGGAGGCAGTATCAGAGGATGTCAGCCAGTTCCCAGTGAGGAAGAGGTCATGGATCATGTGGAGATTGTTGCAGACAGAGCGAGTATTCGAACATGCTCCAGAGAGAGGAAACAGGCGAGTTGGGGTCAGGGGCATAGGTTTTACGTGTGAGGGCAGTTTATCTTAGTTTGAGAAAAACAGTGGTGACAATTAGTGGGACATATGAGGTGGCTGGGCCAGGATTGGAACATATGTCGCCAGCAGTGAGAAGAAGCAGAGAAAGGGAAAGCAGGAGCAGGTCTGCAGATGAGGTGAGATGGGGGGGTAGGATAGAGGGGAGAAAGTTATTTGGTTAGAGAGTGCTGGGGTTTGGGGATAGCAAAGGGGGAGTGAGGATTAGTGGAGCAGAAACTGTTAGGGCAACTGTGAGCATGGTAAAGCAGCAGGATGAGAAAAGAAAAGCAAGTATATTTAGTAGACAGTTATAACTCTTACTTTCTGACGAAATTCTGGACTATTTCTGGTACATTTCTGTTGTTACCCTTTAAAGATATCACAGTTAAAATTATATCATATCAAACCTACGTCTAATCAGACCTGCTCCACTCAACTTATGCCATTTGATATACAACATTATTCACACGTCTCACGCCTGCACAGTGGCGCATGTCACTCTATTGAAGCCGCACAGTGCCTGAAGTCTCATGAGATTCCATTGTGCAGGCAGGAAACTTCACAAATGTTGCAAGACTTCAGGCACTGTACAGCTTCAATAAAGTACAGTGACCCACTCCACTGCACTGGCACGAGACATGTGAATGACATTATACGTCATTCACATACATACACAGGAGGGGCAGACACAGGAGGGGCAGGGGGAGGTTTTTAATGGAGCAGGGTGGGTTTTCCAGGCAGCCGGGTGGCTCTGACTGAAGTGTGAACCGCCCCATCAGACCCTTAAGAACACATTTATATACCACACAGGACACATTAAAAGTTGATTTATAAGGTATGCAGAGGGATATCTGGGGATATAAAGGGATAATAGAAACCCCAATTACAGTATGTTAAAGGTGGTGGGTACAGTTTATAGTGCCCAAAAGAGGTGACAGGTTCACTTTAAATAGGCCACTTCAAGGCCTAGGACTGGAGCTAAAGGAGCACACAACTTTCTCAGCTGCTCCTAAAACATGCATCTAAATCTGAGTTCAATAAATAAATGGTTTCACATCATCTAGGAAATTCATCTCGGTGACAAATACACTACATTCAGGAATTGTCCAGCTACAACCTTGTAATAGATAGATAGATAGATAGACAGACAGAAATTCCCATTAGATAGATACATACAGTAAGATAGACAAATAGACACAAATTATATTGAACAATGCATATCTTGATAGAACTATAGCAACCGAATGAAGGTCAGTTCAAATCCTATTAAGATCGGAGTCACACTGTCGTATGGCATCATGCGAGAGCATCGGATGTGATCTGCTAATGACCCTCGGCTCAGGCTGTGCTGCGAGTGGGAGCTGAGTGTGATCTACATTGTTTCGATCCTGCAATCTAATCACAGCTGCGAGTGAAAGGATAGATCAGTCTCCCCATCTCCTTTGATGGCTTCGGCATATATCACGCTGCACTCGGATGTGTGCTGAGTGTAGTTCGATGTTTCATTCACACCCATAGTCTTGTATGAGTATGTGTGATCCAAGACTCACAGATAATCACAGCATGCTGACCCATATAGGGCTAAGGAAAAACTCACAGGTCTGACCTGCCTGATTGTCAAACATGGGCACAAATACAATGCGAGATTTTTTGGTATTGCACCCGTGCAAATCACACACCAGTGTGTCTCCAGTCTAAGACTATTGATTTATTGTGCCATATAATATTATTCCACAGAAAGTTAGAAATCCAAATGTACAGTGTTAAGAATAGATAAAAAGTCTACATATATATAAATAGATGATAGATCTGAATTATTTTAGCACTGTGTTGGAAGTTTAATTGCAGTCCTAAGTAAATTGTCAGAAATCATATGATTATGCAAATGGAGTCCGTGGAGCCTCAATTAAAAGTCTCAAACATGGGACTAGCCAGATATCCCTCCAGGGAAAGACCTAGCCCTGGGGTGTACTCCATAGCTTTGTGATGTTGATCTACCAGGCATTGCTCCTAGCTAACCAGAATCCTACTCCACACTGATAAGGGGCAATACCCGAAACAGCTGTCTGTGGATGGATACCTGGTCTTGGTATTTCCTTGTCATATCTTTTAACTCGTAACTGAGCGGGATAGTGACTAAAGGGCCACTTAATATGGTGGTTATGGTGGTCTCTGCAAGGAGTCCACCCCAGGGCTAGGTCCTTCCATGGAGGGATATCTGGCTAGTCCCGTGTTTGAGACTCTTAATCGAGGCTCCATGGACTCCATTTGCATATTCAAATTCCCAGGGGGCAATGCACATGGATTTCACTGTGTTTGAGCGCTTTAGCCAGCTGCCCGCAGTGTTTTCCTTGACTGGTCTCCCTGAGATCAGTGAGAGCTTTGTGATGAGAAATCATATGATATCATTGCATATAAAAGAACAGAAGACGCACAAGGACCCTAATATAATCAGAATTTCATGAAGGAAATATGGCCAAGCATAAGTAGTAGAATGACTTAGTCTTGAACCTAGCGTCAGTTCGGACACAGGAGTTGTTTGTCTTTTCTCAACTTGCAGGAGCCAGTGATGTCATCACCACCTGCTCTCTTGCTGATGCCAGCAAATTGCAACACCTTAAATGTGACATCTTAGTGGGAGCAGCTGGGAGGAGAACTGTGCCAGTCTGTGCCCCACATCTCTATATACCCCTCACCTGCCCCTCTTATAGCCAGCCAAGCTTTTGATGTCATTGATATTCAAAGCATTCTTTTAATCTTTATAGCCAGCTTCACGTCCAGTTTTTTTCACACCTTGAAGAGAGAACATTTTTTAATATCTCTCATCCTCTGGGAGCTGCTCATGGACTAATATAAGCCCTTTAACTCTTTCTGGACTGTCTGCAGCAAGTGCATCTTCCTTTAATAGGGTTATTAAGCAACGTAAAGAAGAAGAAAATTACATTCATTTTAGCTAATTCATTTACACTGTCCCTCGTAGACCTGCGTACAAAGAAATGTCCTTGTCAAACCTTTATCCAATTTAACCTACACGGAAGCAAAGGGATTTATTAGGCAGCTGCTATAAAAGACAATGTTCAGCTCAATTTCACTCAACGCTGTCTTTTTTTCCCCTATTGTTTATTTGTCAGCATTTATTTCCTATAGAGAAGGAAAATAATCAGCGATTAATTCCAATTTTTGTTATCACTTCTATAATCTTGGTTTATACTGTATTCCATGCATTGCCTGCAGCACAGCGCTACTTTAATGCTCACACCTTGCAGTCCTGCACCAATATATTTAATGACTTATTGAACAGTGATTTTCTTCCATCATTTTATTTCAATCTAGATATGAATCGAGCACAAAATTCCAACATTCATGTTCATAATAGGATCAGGAATACCCAAGGTGGAAACTAGTTTAGTGGGTCTATGGCACAATCTTCCATAAGGTTAATTGAGTTGCTGTATCTAGGTATGGCAGTAGGATGCAGAGTTATTATTTTGCACCTGATTAATGGTGTTTGGGGGCCTTGTGTGGAGACCTAGCTGCGGAGGTAAGTAGGGTCTCAGCTCGCTATATGTGGAAAGGGTAAAGATGCAGAGGTACTTCCTCTACGTATTAACAAGATCGGAGATAGGAAGATTTGCTCTTTAAATGTCAAACTAGCTGGAGAAAATAATAGTGTCATTCACAGGAGAATAGCATTGTCAAGACACACCAGATCTAAATGCTTTTATATGTGTTCTAACTGTAATATAAAATGGAGGAAAAAAAGAGTTGTATTGTTATCGAAAATGACTTTTGTGGTTGTAGAAACAAAGGAGAGAAAGCACGTGAATGAGAGGGCGGCACTAAGTACATGCACAACAGCGGTGATAGGCATGTAGGCATCATAGGGACATGAGAAGGGATACGGATGGTTAGGTACCATTAGATGCAGAACGAGCAGAAAATAACCAGACAGGCTGAAAAGAAAATAACAAGCGATGGATACAATGGCTGAAAGCTCAACTTGATAGACAGATTCTGTTCATGCATTGTGGTCTATACCTTACATCTAAAGTACTATCAGCATACACTATTATTTGCGGGAATGATTAAAGGGAGTTTTTCACTTTTAGAAAAATGGAGCCAAAACAATTCCTGCAATGTAAAACAACCGTCAAATTGTACTCACCTTCCTCACATCAGCATGTTTCCCACCACTATAACGTCATGTTAACGGCTCACATTAACACTAATGTCAATTATATGATGTGATATCAAGGCTGCAACCAAAACTTCAAAAATTAATGACTCCTCCTCCCTTCTCCTAAGTCGCCTTCCTTTGCTGTGATTCACTTTGGGTTTCACAGGTTGCCCAGCAAACTCCAGTGAAATCCTAATCCATAAAGTTTTTTAGACGCTTATCCCACCCATGTGGGTCTGAGTATTGAGTAAGCTAGTATTTAATTACTGTCTGCTATTAAGATTGCATGATAAGTTCTCAGGCTGGCAATCTTCACTGCAAACCCCTGTGAATACTCCAACGTGCATCTTTGTCCTGGCTCAGACCTGCTGATTAACTTTCATCTGCTATAAGTGTGTCAGTTGCAAGGGCCAGGATTCTCAGCAGCTGGACTAAGGTCTAAGTTCAGGGCCAGGGTACTCAGCAGCTGTGGTCCTAACTGCATATGTAAAAGGGCTTGTTAAAGGGATAACGTTTGTTCATGACGCCGGATCAGCTAGATGTGGCTGGCACTGTAGAGAATCCCTGGGAGATAGGTGGTAGTAACCACACAGATCTTTAACCCTTCTCAAACAGGGCTAATTCCCAGGGAGATGATGGGATGACGGTGGTATAGTGGATAAAGTACACAGCAGGAGTCAGTCTTTGCTTTGCCCTTTTTCTGCAGATTTCTGTAGTAGGTCCAAGGAACACAACTATCACAAGGGACGTGGTCCGACCAGTCTGAGGAGAACTGTAGTCCACTCTGCTGGGTGAGTAATATGACCTTCCTGCTGATTTCTCTTGAATTTTAGGTTTCTTGGTACCTTACCTGTCCAGTACTTCCTCTAGTTTGCTGTGGGTTATCTCCTGCCAGGCTCATAGTGCGGAACCTGTGGGTGTCCGTGCCTATAGCAGTTCCCTGATCCTCTATACTATGGATACTCCCGAGTGCTCCACTTGAGTTTCTGGTGAGCATAAAACTCACCAGCATCCAGTTTTGCCACCAAATCCTATATACCTAGATCACCTAGGGAATGGTTCCCTGCTTGCAGCTGATTCATTTAGAGCAACTCTTTCTGCCTCCTCACTATACCTCTCCTTTGCTTACTCTGTCCTACTACCCCCTAACTAACCCCTTCATCCCACCAGAGGCTGAGTGAAAGCCCAACCCAAGCCATCAGTGCTCAGCTTTCTGCTTAGAGATCAGGCAGTGTGTGTGTTCACTTCAGACATCCAGCAGAGGGAGCTCCAATTCTCCTCAGACATGGCATTACATAAATATTAAAGAATTACCAGTTGTGTGACCAGACACAATGGTGCCACATAAGCATAACAAACTCATCTCTTGTTCAAATTTTAAACACTGCTGCATCTGAGAATGTCTTCTGTTTAAAAAAAGATTGCCTCTTCGTCTCTGCTGACAGCAGCTATCCACAATTTTCTGATAAACTATTCGTCTGCTGTAAGCATAACAAACTTTCCCGTGTATTTGAGTGTTTCAGCAATTAATGGACTGAGCATAGTTAATTTTGTGTTTGTCTACACCCTTTTGTTGTCTCTTGCTGTGATTTTCTACCGTCCGTCCACCTTTTGCCTTTGTCTTGGTCTTCACTGTACCAAGAAAGGCACAATATTGTATTATAACTGTCCCATCCACACTAGAGTCTGTTCCTTTAACTTCTGCTTTCATCACTAGG
>JARQOC010000004.1:430145256-430184823 GCA_033576535.1 Allobates femoralis | reverse complement strand
AGCCCTGACCCGGGTGAGCCTGAGACCACCGAGGAGGTCCCGAGATCAGACCCGCAGCCAGTTCTCCCAGAGGAGAGACTGGAACCATAAGTGTAGGTGAAGTCAGGGCATCCGGGCCCTGCATGGAGCCATATGACCCTGAGTCATCTGCTGATGACAACGAGGACCTGGAGGGGCCAGCCGAGTATGACAACCCGGAGGTGCCCGAGGTAGAACCCGATGTGGTGGTGGAGGCCGTACTAGAGAAGCCAGGCAGACTACGAGGATGGACCCATAGAGAACAACCATGATGGCATTGATGATGAAGTCAGGGCATCTGGACCCCGCATCTTCTGGTGGGACAGTCATCAGCACCGGCAGGTGGGGAGTGTCGGTGTCGTTGCCATCACCATGGTGCAGGAGAGTGCCCCTGTCCAGTTCGGGAACAACCCGAGCTGGCAAAGCAGCAGTACCAGACCAACCAGGCAGAACAACAGCACCGCCTTGAGGAATGGTGGGCCTGGAAACAGGAGAACTTGCTGAAAGAGCCTGAAGGTTACCGCCATGACCACCTGAGGACAGAAAATCAGGTATGGTGACGGCGTTTAACCTGGACAGCAGGTGGGGGTTCATCCAGGAGCCAGGCCTGCAAGAGGAGGGGTTCGTGAGCCGGCGCGACATAGAGGCTCACTTTCCCAAGGTTCACCCGGACAGAGATCTCTACCGGCATGTCCGGGTGGACAATGAACGGCACGTAGGACCCAAGGGCTGGTACGCCCTATGCATCTACAAGAGCAAGGACTAGAGACGTAAAACCTGGTTTTGTATATAGTTAAGATTGTGTAACATGAACATTGCGTGACTTTAATATATGCTGTTGAGACTTGTTGGACTATAACCTGTTAAGCCCAAGACAACAGAAAATGGTGATAATATACTTTTAAACAGTCCGTAGTGACATGGACACTACTGTACCAGTGCAACATAATTACCACCGGAACTGTATGTGTGAACCCGGCCCGTTAGGTCGGCTGTATATAGCTTTAAAATGGTTTTGGTCCCTTTGACTAGGCAACATTATAAGAAAAGTGCCTCCCAGAAGGGTTGAAGAGTAATGCCTAATGTTTTGTGTGAATAAAAATGTTATTTTATTGTTTGCAGTGCATCTAAAAATTAAACTCTGTGCCAGGTATGGGCCGGGTCACTAGCGGACGAGTGAGCTTTACCAAGGGGTAATGTGGTGCCCAACTGGTCAGGACGCCACGTAGGGGTACTGCACCCAGACCAGAGTATGTACTATCCCTGTGACCAAGGGACTGGGATGTTAATCGGGGACCCTCACCACACACATCCATACACCTTAGGTCAGGGGACCAATAGGTTAATCTGTTGCTAGGAAACCGATCCCGATGGGAGGAGCTTAGGTGGTATAGTGGAGAGTGGGAAAGTTAATCAGAGAAAGAAGTCGGTTGGAGGAGGATCCTGCGAGTAGCGCAGTGGAGGGCACCTCAGAAGAGGTGGCCCAGGGACTGAAGGGGATCCTAGGGTGTTGAGGTGCACCGAAATCCGTGCTGGTACGTTTCCCAGGCCGGAGGATCCAGTCCAACACCGGAGGACCGGCTACGAGGGAGTGCGGGCGTTTATCCCGGAGCCGCAGAACCGGAGGGCACGGACTTCTTCAGAGGTTGCGGCCAATCCCGGTATAATTCCCCTAAGGCCCCAGTGTAGGGTCAAGGAGGCCCAGAGGGCGATAGACTCCATAAGGATCCGTGTGGACCATCGGAGGGCTCTGTGCACGGCAGCGCGAAGAGGGTGCGGTGGTAAAGCACAACCAGGACAGCGAAAGGAGTAATCAGGCACATCACAGAGGGACCCGGTGAGACATCCTAATCCTTTGATGACTACCCAGGCCAACAGTACCTGTGAACTGTGAGAACTGTTTGCTGTCTAAGTCACCAGTAAAGCCCAGTTCAGAGACAAAGACTGTGTGTTGTGTTTCATTAGCCTGTGCCTGAGGAGCCATACTCTTGCTCCCACAGACTGTCAGCTTACAGCTTCACCTGATGAGCCGCCTCCCTATGTGAGTTTTCCATTTTTACATCACTGCCCCGGGGACACCACCTACAGGGAGCATTACTATCTAGCTGCCTCATCACCATCCCCGGAGGTCTGCAGTAGCGCCGGTATCACTATCTGATATCGTGGGTGGCATCACAAACTTTCTTTTATTTTTATCCCCTTTTTCAGTGACCACCAGGGCCATGGGCCTGGGCACAGGCCGCCTGTGACAGACCGCCTGTGATATATTGCTTGCAACTCACTGGTTGCAGTGAAATCATGGACACATTGTTCCATTTGTACACGGCAACAAAATTGAACAATGTGTCCATTATTTCACTGCAACCAGTGAGTTGCAAGCAATATATCTCTGTTTGTAACGGTACCTTTAGAGTAATTATATGAATATTAGTGATATACACTGCATTATTTTGCTCTTTAAAGTGTGAGATACCTTAATAAGATTAAGAGAGATCTATATAGTTGAGATTATCTCCTAAAATTCATTTTGTATCTGATACACCCTAAAAATGTGTTTTGCATTAAAGGCTCTGATTGCCATTAAAATGAATTTATATGTTTATCCGCATTCCATACGCATAATAAATGGAGATGCAAGAAGGAGTTAAAAATAATAAAATATTTCACTCTCTTTTTCCCTCACTTTTACTGATGCTATTTGATGTGGACCATGTAGGCTGTGCCAGGAGACAGAAGGGAGGGAGCAGAGAACTGGGTGGAGAGCTATGTTGTCAGGTGTTGACTGCTCCACAGTCCACATGAATTGTTCTACTGCAGTTAAACCAGAGGTTTTTCCCCTGGTTAAGTCAGATTAATGCTGAAGTTGCAAGTTGCTGTTGCTGTTTATGTGCTGCAGCTGGAGGTATAGGTTATCAGGTGACCATGCCTCTAGCCTCTATATAGCCTCCCCTTCCTCCAGATGATATCATTGTTAGAATTCACTCTGCCTTGACTTGTGAGCAGTGAAGACGTCTGTACACCTGCTGAAGCTTCTTGCTGCTTTTTCTTTGGAGGTTGCTGTTTACCCCTGTTTTTGATGGGAGCTGAAAGGGAGTTGCACAGGGCTGGTTGAGATGTTGGGAGCAAGGCTGGTGGCCCAGACCTCCTCGCCATGTAAGGTTCCTTTGGGTATAAGGCTAACCAGGGTTCCAGTCCAGGGCCAGACTAGCTGTTCAGGTTACCCTTTACATTATACCATCCAGTTTTCTTTCCTTCATCCACTATATGTGTGACATATGATAGCACGACAGTTGATGGGCGAAGTGAGTATAATATTTTCATCAATTTTTTTTTAACTCCTTCCAGGCCTTTAAGGCCACGTGCACACATTGAGTACTTGGTCAGTATATTACCTTATTATTTAAAAGCTAAAGCCAGTGGAGCATTCAGAGGAAAAGTATAAAAGAAACACGTCACCACTTCTATATTTTTACCCATTACTGGTTTTACCTTACAAATACTGAGGTAAAAAACTCAACAAATACTCAGTGTGTGCATGAGGCTTTACAAATACTGAGGTAAAAAACTCATTAAATACTGAACGAGGTCACGTGAAGTGACCTAATGGCCACTTTGCACGTCCCAACATCGTTTTGATGTTGGATACAATGGCGCATTTTTTGGCCAGACTTCCAAGATCGCATAGGAGATGTTACACAGCGCGATATCGGCAGGCAACGCAACTGCGATGTGTACGCCCCCTTGTGCGGGCGACCCAGGAACGACCATTTAACATGGGAGTGAATAGGGGAAGTTGTATTCCAAATCGTTGTTGGGCTTTCACACAGCATGATCCTGCCAGATCGTCCATCCAATATCGGGCCGTTGGAGAGCCTGCTCATTTTTTCCCCGATATCGTTTTGGCATCGTTCTTGCATCGAATTGTACATGATCACCGCACAACGCATGAACGATATCGGGGCCAACGCACGAACCACGTGACTTTTTATCGGAGTTGGACGCCGATATCGGGACGTGTAAAGTGGCCATAAGAGTTTTGGAAAATGTTGGCCAGCTGGCCGCCATTTTGAGTCCAGGTAATTGCTTCACAAAATGTTTGGAATAAAGGGATTTTGAGGAGAAATTTGGGAACGTTTTTGGAAGTTTATAGCACATTCAATTTATGCACAACTGATTTGCTGATCTGTAATCTTTCTAGTCACACACTGAACTTTTTAATGTTTTCATGCCATGGCATGAGGAATAATTTTTTTCATAGCACAAAAAGCAGTAGACAACACATGCTTTTGTAAATGTGGGATTTTATTTTGGCGATAAGGCCTTCACAATAGCAATATCATTCCAATTGATAACAGTTCTATACCACTAACAAGTAGTGGGATAAAGTACCAGACATTGGAGAGCATCCAAATGTTTAAGTATGAATGATTCATTTTGTCAACAATATTTTCATTGTTCATAGTTGATTATTTCCATAAGGCAGTTGTGATATTGAATGGTTGTAATCATTTGGATCTGTGAAATAACTACTTAATGTAAATGGACCTTTAAGAGCCTGTTTGGGAGCTGAAAAGGTGATGTATGCAGGCAGATAGTAAGCCCATTCTCCTATTATGCAGATAAACAGCACTGAGGATTCCCAATCAGTATCATTTATGCTAATCTGTTTTTAATTGACTATTTTGTCTGTGTCCATGCTAATCCTGATAAGCGATGAGTTGGGTATGACTCAGCTCACAGGTCCTGTTAGTGCCGCAGACTTTCCCTCCCTGGAGACACACATCTTGGGCAGGATTATGACTAGCAGACATTTATATCAAGTCTCCTCTCAATACTGTCTCATAAAACGTTCTCATCAGCTATAGAATAGTTCTGTCTTTATATGCTAACGTAAAGGTTGTTTCTATAATGTTTGTCACACAGCCTACAATTTATGTTAAATGACTTTAGCCGTGTCCTTGTGACCCTCTCCGCACATTTACATTGTGTCTAGTGTTATCTATCTCTTGTTTATAGATTCGGAAAATGCCCGGCTCCTCTGACCCCTGACGGTCAGCCACATACAAGATGATCGCACTGCTATGCATATAGAATCTGAATTGGTAAAGGGAATCCATCTTTAGGTTTTTTCAACTGCATCTGAGGGCAACATAATGTAGGGGCAGAGACCCCGATGTCAGGGATGAATCATTTACCTTACTGGGTGCTACCGTTGTTATAAACTGTTTCATCTGCTGTAGATTTTATATACAAACAGAACAAGAGTCTTTTCAATGCTCAAATATGTGATTATATTTTATTTACAAAATTGCACTCATTTAAAAATGCAAGTTTTGGCTGAAGATACAGGCAGTGCTGATTAACACAGCATGATGTTACAGATTACATTTAGGTATTGCACATTGCTCGTTGCACATTGCCACATTAACATATTGCACTTATCCCCATACAGAATCATGACATGGTACATTGTATACTATAACATAATAAGGCCCCATCAGCCCCACATCATTGATTTTAGGAGAGCAGTACTCATAAATACATATTATTGCAACAGAGCATACCAAGATTGTATCTGCACGCTGTGCAGGATAGAAAGAAACCTCTGCCTAAACCTCCATCTCCTACGCCGTTTCGCTGCACGCTTTTTCAAGGAGAGGTGAATCCCTCTGTGCCAAGTACCTTATATTGATTGTAGACTCCACCTTGGGAGTCACCGTCCTGCATGTGTAATGGCGCTCACGCTTCCTTAAGGAAACGTCAGTTAATTCTTTATTACACACTTCCTCAGCCCACCATCCATCAACGATTAAGGCCATCCCTGTTGGACAGTACCTCCAAATGAGGAGAGTCTGCTCTACTGAAGCCAATTTTCAGCGGCAAGCTGCAGATCTACTGTAAGTGAGAGGTTTAGGGCAAGGGGGTATAGTAGTAAATCTATTAAAGCAGTGTACGGTCGGGTCAACAGGACTAAACGTGATGATCTCCTTCTACAAAGAAAAAAGACGGTTGATATAGATCAGGGGTCTCAAACTCGCGGCCCGAGGGCTGCATGCGGCCCCTAGGGCTTCACTATGCGGCCCGCGGCACCTTGGACAACTTAATGATGCATCGCCCCACGTGCAGGGGGCCGCTGCAGTCCCCACTGTGTGATGACTTCTGTCTGTGGCACTAACAACCTCTGCCACTCAGCAAGATCAATGCAAGCTGCCAGCCAATGAGAGGTCCGCAGCTGATTGCGGAATATGACGTCACATGCGGGCCTCTGGCTGGCAGATTGCATTGATCTTGCTGACCAACAGAGCTTGTCTGAGTGGCGGCTGGAGGAAGTCTTAGCCCAGCGGGGACCGCGGCGGCTCCCTGCACAGGAGTGATGCATCATTAAAGTGAGAAAAGTGTGAGTGTGGGTGTGAGTATGTGAGTGAGGTATAAGAAAGTGTATGTGAGGTTTGTGTGAGTTTCAGTGTGTGGGAGTGTGTGTGGGTTTGTGTGTGGGTTTGTGCGTGTGTGTAGATTTGTGTGTGTGTAGGTTTGTGTGTGAGTGTGAATGAGTGTGTAAAAAGAAGGTAAAACAGGATGGGGGGCATCACTATAAAAGTAGATCAGGATGGGGGACATCAGTACAAAAGGGGACCAGGATGCGGGACCTCAGTACAAAAGGGGTTCAGGATGGGGATATAACTAGAAAAGGGGATCAGGATGGGGGACATCAGTACAAAAGGGGACCAGGATGCGGGACCTCACTACAAAAGGGGTTCAGGATGGGGATATAACTAGAAAAGGGGATCAGGATGGTGGACATCACTAGAAAAGGAGATCAGGAAGGGGGCATGACTACAAAAGGGGATCAGGATGGGGGACATCACTACAAAAGGAGATCAGTATGGGGACATCACTACAAAAGGGGACCAGGATGGATGGGGGACATTACTACAAAAGGGGATCAGGATAGTTGACATCACTAGAAAAGGGAATCAGGATGGGGGACATCAGTAGAAAAGGGGATCAGGATGGGGGGTCATCATTAGAAAAAGAATCAGGATGGGGGGACATCAATAGAAAAAGGGATCAGGATGGGGAATATCACTAGAAAAGGACATTACTACAGGATGGGGACATTACTACAAGAAGGGGATCAGGATTTGTACTTTACTACATTGAGCAAAAAATTCTGGTATTACTAAAAATATCATTTAGTCCTATAAGGGATGCGGCCCCCTGCTGTTAATATTTTTCCATGTGTGGCCCACCAGCCCAGCCGAGTTTGAGACCCCTGATATAGATGGTCCATTACGTTTTATATCTACCTACAATAATGAATGGGAAAATATGCGGGTCATTTTACATAGATTCTGACCTATCCTACGTAGGGAACCTGCGCTCAGGGAATCCCTATCTGATTATCCACGTATGACTAGTAGGAGATCAAAAAATCTTAAGGATCTCTTAGTAAAGAGCCACTATGCCCCAAAAACCCCTGGTATTTTTGGACATTCCAAAAAATTACTAGGGTGCTATCCCTGCGGACACTGGATCGCCTGCAGGAATAGTATTATCCGTTCGAGAGAATTCTACTCTGGAGATGGTGTAAAAATGTATACCATCAATCACTATATTACCTGTGCTAGCACACATGTGGTATATCATGCCACATGTGGATGTGGCAAGGTATATATAGGGCTTACGTCTAGTGAATTGAGGATGCGCATTAGGGAGCACATACGTGACATAGAGGGATCCACAAATTGTGAGGATCCAAGTACCCTTAGGACGTTACCCAGACATTTTTTCCATCACCATAGCAGTGATCCAACAACGTTAAAAGTCATTGGAATTGATTTGGTAGTGGGAGGTATTAGAGGGGGCAACTTAAAAAAGGTACTGGCTCAAAAAGAATCTAGATGGATTTCGATACTAGATACATTAAGTCCGAGAGGGCTCAATGAGACCATTAGCTTTGTCCCTTTCCTGTGAATCTGCATAGCCCTATATTCATACACCCTAATCTATCCTGTTCTGTCCTATTGTTCCTTTCTTCCTTTTTCTTTTTCTCTTATATTTCTTACTTTTCTTCCTCTTTACCTAAATATAGATATCCATTGTACATGTATATATAACTTGGTATCATGATTTTAACCGGTTTTAAACTATTTTATTGTGCAAGTTATTTACTGTGTCCTCTCTGTGTCCACAGTGCCTTGTTCCACCAGCATTAAGACGGACATCAACTCTAAAGATGAAGAAATATACTTTGATGTGCTGTTCCGTTTATTAAGCTGTGTTGTATATACACCCTGCTGTTGTGCGCTCCGTAACCAGACCCATGCCTCCTCCCACCCCCGGGGGCATCTCCAATTGCTGCTCGCTCCAGGTGCCTGGCAACCCCTGCCGTCCGGATATGTGCGGTGATGACGCGCTTCCGGGGGGCGGGCATGGACGCGGGATCCTGGAAGCGTGAGCGCCATTACACATGCAGGACGGTGACTCCCAAGGCGAAGTCTACCATCTATATAAGGTACTTGGCACAGAGGGATTCACCTCTCCTTGAAAAAGCGTGCAGCGAAACGGCGTAGGAGATGGAGGTTTAGGCAGAGGTTTCTGTCTATCCTGCACAGCGTGCAGATACAATCTTGGTATGCTCTGTTGCAATAATATGTATTTATGAGCACTGCTCTCCTAAAATCAATGATGTGGGGCTGATGGGGCCTTATTATGTTATAGTATACAATGTACCATGTCATGATTCTGTATGGGGATAAGTGCAATATGTTAATGTGGCAATGTGCAACGAGCAATGTGCAAAACTAGTGATGGGCGAGTCCTAAATTACTCGAAATCGCTTGACTCTAGCGAGTCCGAGCCCGGGACTCGCTACTCGTTGCGAGTCTAGCGAGTCCAATGTTAATGAATGGGGAAGCGAGTAATAGCGAGTAATGTGCGATTTACAAATCGCAGATGTATCTCGGAAGCTTCAAGCTCTATCTGCTACAATAGCTAAATCATGTTTAATAGGCTCCCGCTGTCACAGCACAGTTAACTCTCTGCTTACCGGCGCTGCAACAAGAAGAAGGAAGACAGAAGAGAGAAGACCTGGGTCTTTGAAGGGATATGTGGTGGTAATAAAGTTGGAGTCCTTAATGGTGTCTGTGTCTTTATTTTTAATAAATAATTTTTCTCTGTGTGGTGTTTTTTTTAACCCTTTATTGGAGATTCTTAGTGGCCGGTTCAAACCTGGCCTGACATTAAGAATCTCGGACTTAATACCAGCTTGTATAACAAAGCTGGTATTAACCCCTTTATTACCCAGCGTGCCACCGCCACCAGGGCCGCTGGAAGAGCGGGGTTCAGCGCCAGAGGATGGCGCTTCAATGAACGCGCCATCTTCTGGGGCGGCTGCGGGCTGCAATTTGCAAATAGGCACCTGGGGGTTGGGGGCAGCCCGTCGCTGCCTGCTGGATCTGGCTGGTTCCAGAAATACGGCAAAGCTCACATCATTTTTTTTCTGAAAAATCAATAAAATAATCCTAAAAAAGGGACTGCATCTTTTTTAACCCCTCGCCCATGGTCCAGGGGTTAATAAAGATGCAGTCCCTTTTATTTACATTGTTTTATGGATTTGTCAGAAAAAAAATTTGACGTGGGCTTTGCCGTATTTCTGGAACCAGCCGGATCCAGCAGGCAGCGACGGGCTGCCCCCAACCCCCAGGTTCCTATTTGTACCTGGCCGGACACAAGAATATAGGGGAGCCCTTTTTTTTATTATTTCATGAATTTCATGAAATAAAAAAAAAAAAATGCGTGGGGCTCCGCGCAATTTCTATGTCTAGCCAGGTGCAGCTAAGCAGCTGGGGGCTGGAATCCGCAGCGCAGGGAGGCCCAAGCTTTCTGGGCATCCCCCGCTGCAAATTGCAGCCCGCCGCCGCCCCAGAAGATGGCGCGTTCATTGAAGCACCATCCTCTGGCGCTGAACCCCCTCTCTTCCAGCGGCCCTGGTGGCGGTGGCACGCTGGTTAATAAAGGGGTTAATACCAGCTTTGTTATACAAGCTGGTATTAAGCCCGAGATTCTTAATGTCAGGCCACGTTTGACCCGGCCACTAAGAATCTCCAGTAAAGGGTTAAAAAAAACACAACACAGAGAAAAAATTTTATTAGAAATAAAAAAAAAAGCCATTAGGGACTCCATCTTTAATTAAAAAAATCCTCTTCCATCCGATGTAGTCCAAAACGCTATGTCCTCTCTGCTACATCCCTGTGCATAGATATAGATGTCTATGCACAGGGAATGAGCAGACTGAGAACAATCCCAGCTCTGCTACATCAGGCAGCAGGCGGGCTCTAGGACCCTGGAGCTGCGGCAGCCTGCAGGACCGAGCCCAGCACAGAGCAGACAGCAGGACTCGTTACTGTGCGATTTTCCCTGCGATTACTTGCACAGTAAGGAGTCCAATGCAAGTCAATGGCAATCCTAGTTTTGTCAGAGTCTCTGACAAAACTAGGATTGCCATTGATTTGCATTGGACTCGTTACTGTGCGAGTAATCGCTGGGAAACTCGCAGAGTACCGAGTCCTGCGAGTCCCTTACTACTCTCCGAGTAATGAGTCCTAGCGAGTAGACTCGCCCATCCCTATGCAATACTTAACTGTAATCTGTAACATCATGCTGTGTTAATCAGCACTGCCTGTATCTTCAGCCAAAACTTGCATTTTTAAATGAGTGCAATTTTGTAAATAAAATATAATCACATATTTGAGCATCGAAAATACTCTTGTTCTGTTTGTATATAAAATGTTTTTTGAGTCTGCCTTAGGGGTTAATTAAATGGGGTATATAGTTTACCCTGAGCCCCTTTTTGTAAAATGTATGACTATAAGTGGGAACTATTGTGTATTTAATCTGCTGTAGATGTACCAGTTCTCTGATTGAAGAGCTTGGCATAACCCAGGAGCGGGCTGCCGCTCCTGGCCCAGGGAGGCATTGAGTTGATGTTAGCCCTAGGTGAGGAGCGAGGGGAGGAGTGGGGGGGGGTGTTAGTGGAGTCTGGCGAGGAGCAGGGGGGTGCTAGTGGAGTCTGGCGACGTGAGGAGCAAGGGGGGGTGCTGGCAACACACTCGGCGCGTCTGCTGCAGTGTGAAGTGAGCGGCTGCGGCCACAAAACATGGCCGGCCTGGCCCATTCAGTATGGAGGCAGCCCTGGAAGAGGCCATTATGGCCAGCCTGGAGGGCACTTGCCCCCCTGCCACCTGGGCTAGTCCGCCCCTGGTATAACCCCATCCACACCACTGACTGGCAGCTTTCTGTCTACACTGTGCATATGCAGAAAGCTGCCAATCAGTGATGGGGGTTTGGTTGAACTTCTTGGCAGCAGGTCTATTATTCCTCTGTTAATATTTTCCTTTTGAAAAAAAAAGATTTTATTAAAACAACAGCAAACAGCCCAGACATCACTGGAGTCAAGGCCTCCTGTCTCTACATTTGATGCTCTTAAAAAAAGCATGTTACTAACAGAAAGTCACATGTTTACACAGGACGATGTGTTTCAAGAACAATCATTATTATGCTTGCTTAAAAATCTTTGCATCCGAAGAATAAGCATTTTCTCATTAAGTCAAGTGTTTGCAGTGCTATTTAAAAAGCATGATAAGTGGGAAAGGAGTGTTCACAGGAACACTCATTCCTGATTATCGGTCAGCCATCAGACTGCAACGTTCTTTCTGTCAGGTTGCTGCTCTTCAATCACAATTTCCATGCTAGGTGACCCTATCATAGTGTCTCTTACGCCAGAGTCACCGCACAGTGTTTCCATTGGCTCCATATTGCTCTTATTCCAACCTGGAGACATCCATGTAAGCACAGTGTAGCTGTGTTGTACTGCATTGCCAAGATGATGTCAGGTTCCTCTGGGACGTCTCTTTGCTTTGCCTATGGGACTGCCTCTTCTAGTTCCAATATCTGTAAAAAGGGGGTAGACAAGTGTGCAATGGGTCTAATCTATTTATGCAATAAATTGTACGCAGTGTAAGAACTGCTCATCTAGATCAGTTGTGCGACCCACAACCGTTTTTTGCGTGTCAACAGCTGCCGTAGGATCCCCCACCTCGTATATGGTCACTTGATACCCGACAGGACAAAGATTATTTGATCCGCACTGCTGTATATAATGACAGACGTCCTCTATATTGTAAAACGGTGATCTTTATCCCTACATGTTTCAAGGTCGTCCCGACCTCTTCATTAGGGATACATTAACAGAATTACCAGCAAGTTACAAGTTCAAGCATATATATACAATTTAAGCCAATTAGAAACAGCCACATTACAATGACCTGAAGTTGGAGGTTTCCAATGACGTCGAAATGTTCCTTGCTCCACTTGGGAGAGAGTAAAGGCCACTTTACACACACCAACTTATCTGTCCAACTTCTGACCAACTTACTGGATGCAGTGAAATCATGGACACATTGTAACATTTGTACACAGCCACAAAATGGAACAATGTGTCCATGATTTCACTGCAACCAGCAAGTTGGTCAGAAGTTGGACAGATAAGTTGGTGTGTGTAAAGTGGCCCTAATAGATTTTTAATTGAATAGACTCTGATGGTGGGTTTACACACACCAATTTCTGTGTCCAATATCTGAACAGATCTCTGGTTGCAGTGAAATCATGGATACATTGCTCCATGTTGTACACAGCCACAAAATGGAACAATGTATCCATGATTTCACTGCAACCAGAGATCTGTTCAGATATTGGACTCAGATATCTGTGTGTGTGAAGTGGCCTTTAAAACGCTAGGTGTTGACATCAAAAAGATCATATATAATGAATTTCACTCAAATACATATAAAAACAACCCTTAAACACTAAAAACATCAAATATTTAATACAGACATATTAAAAATGAAAATAAAATGTTCAGTTTAAAAAAAAAAGAAAATACATTGTAGTCTTGTGTGTTCGAACCAACACTGTCAGCCAACCTTATTTATGAGATGTTTCAATGGAAGAAGCGGCACTCACGGATCTGGTTCCAAGCTATTTATTTTTCCAAATTACAGGATACATCCATCAGGGAGGGTGTGCAGGGAGGGGAAGCATGAGCAACGGAATCCGTTTCGAGGACAATTCCTCGGAGAGCCCGTAGAAGAGGAATTGTCCTCGAAACGGATTCCGTTGCTCATGCTTCCCCTCCCTGCACACCCTCCCTGATGGATGTATCCTGTAATTTGGAAAAATAAATAGCTTGGAACCAGATCCGTGAGTGCCGCTTCTTCCATTGAAACAATCCTGCACTTGATCCTTTACAAGCTGGAGCACCGGGATCATCAACATCATCATCCACGGGAACTAATAGCTGCATCAACACAGGTCAGTGCCCTTTTCTACTCCTACATATGCACAACTTATTTATGAGATGCCAGTCTGTAACCTTTGTATCCATATGAAATGGTCATGTATTTCTATATCAAGGTATTCAGTATAAAAATAGTATTCCTCAGACCACATCCACTAGTCAGTATGAGGAATACTATTTTTATACTGAATACCTTGATATAGAAATACATGACCATCTCAGATGGATCCAAAGTTTACAGACTGGCATCTCATAAATAAAGTTGCCTGACAGTGCTGATTTGAACATACAAGACCACAATGTAATTTTTTTTAATTATATTTTCGTTTTTAATTTATCTGCATTAAATATTTGATGTTTTTAGTGTTTAAGGGTTGTTTTTATATTTTCTTGAGTGAAATTCATTATATATGATCTTTTTGATGTCAACACCTAGTGATTTGAGAGTCTATCCTTTTAAACTCTTACTCTCTCCCAAGTGGAGCAAGGAACATTTTGACATTATTAGAAACCTCCCACTTCACGTCACTGTAATGTGGCTGTTTCTAATTGGCTTAAATTGTTTATATATGCTTGAACTTGTAATTTGCTGGTCATTCCGATAATGTATCCCTGATGAAGAGGTCGGGATGACTTTGAAATGCATAGGAATAAAGATCATCATTTTACAAAACAAAGGACATCTTCCAGTGCCAAGACACAATCGTTTATTAGCTATTTGCACAATTTTGTTGCCTAGCTCCTCATTAACCTCTCCATGGGGCAGGCTATAGAAGGCACCTGACTTACATTACAAATCCCATTCACTACATGTAATACCTGAGCTTGCAGTTGGATGGAATGAATATTGAAGCCTGACATATTTGAAGGAGAAAAAAGGGAAACAAATAAGTTTATTCAGCTCAACACCAATTCATCTGGAATGCTGAATAAAGCTAGTGAGCAACGCATGGACAAGTTCAGGCTAATGGCCACTTTACACAAGGCTACATTTCTAGCTTATCCACAGGTAACTTACTGGCTGCAGTGAAATCATGGAGACATTATTCCATTTGTACACAGCAACAAGATAGAGCCATGTGTCCATGATTTCACTGCAACCAGTAAGTTACCTGTGGATAAGCTAGAAATGTAGCCGTGTGTAAGTGGCCATAAGGGCCGCTTTACACACACCAACTTCTGTGACCAACTTCTGAACAGATCTCTGGTTGCAGTGAAATCATGGACACATTGTTACATTTGAACACAGCCCAAAATGTAACAATGTGTCCATGATTTCACTGCAACCACGTAGAATTTGTTCAGAAGCTTGGTCACAAAGGTTGGAGATGTATCTGTTAAATGTAGCGGCCTTATGACACCAATACACTTAGCACTTGTGCATTAATTACCAAAATAACTGAATTGTAAACATATGGTAATGAAATGAAACATTAAATTGGATTCACATTTGTTCAAGGAAAGGCAATATCCATGTAGCCATGTGTGTGTATCATGAGTGCTTGAACAGGACCTATAACAGATCTAGAAGTGGCACAAGTGGGCCCACCCTAAGAGATGTCGTTTTAAATTTCATATGTCATTGTGATGTAAAGACAAACTAAGAGTTCGGTTGGAAATGGTCATCGGGTCCGTATAACGACCATAGTAATTGATAGGCTTGGGTAATAATCCATATGACTATGTTCTTAAAAAAAAGATAAACAAAGAAAAAATCCAACATAATCTCTCTTAAGGTCACGGAGATCCAACGTCGGCAATTTTGCAAGCAATTTCACTACAAATTTGCTTGGAATTGCAGTGAAATAGTGATACATTAAGGTTCTGTTTTGTTGTCTGTGTAAGAAATAGGAACACCAAGTGTATCCATGATTTCTAATACAAAGTCAAATTGCCATGAAATTGTCTTGAAAATTGGCATGTGACTACCTTTAAGGTACCCGTACACGCGGCAACTTTCTGAATTGCACAGTTGAAAATCATGGAGACATTGTTCTATCTTGTTGTTCATTTGTACACAACAATGTGTCCATGATTTCACTGCAACCAGTAAGTTGCCAATGAAATTCCTAGAAAAGTTGCCGCGTGTAAAGGTACCTTTAAACTGATGTTTTAAGGATATTGTAAGGTTCCTGGACATCCAGCTGCTGTCATATATTGCACTTTCCAAAATTCACACCCTGTTAGTTTCAAAAACACTCCATGATGCTTAAAAAAATATTTTAAAGCTCAAAAAAATTCTACTCATTGAAATAAAATGGTAGACCTGATGGCTGGAAAAACTCCTAACCATAAGATTAAGTGTAATTCCCAGCCAGCAGGTCTTCCAGCAAGGTTTTGGGCCCAACAATCAGGGAAAGTTTTAGGGCTATTTTACATTTTTAACTTATTTCAAGAACAGAGAAATGTTCATTGATTTTTTTTGGTAAATTGCTCCAGTTTCCGATCAAAAACAGAATCTATAATGTTCGTGCCGAATTTGAAATTGGCAAACATATTTGGAGAAAGTTCTCTAATTATCATAGGTTTCTTTCATATGGATTACATGACCATTTGGAATTGAAGGTAGCATATTGAAATTACGCAGCATAACAACATTTAAGGATTGTTTAGGACAAATCGATAAAGAGACTCCATTCCTCTGGATTTTGCCTTACCTTCAGAACTTCCATCAAACTGTTGAAGTTGTTGCATGCCCCAAGGTAGCTTTCCATGAAGATGTATTGAACAAGACCTTTATCATGGTTGCAGAATTAAGAAATTCGAACATTGCCCTCTAGGAGATTCCATTTTGTAGCCTGGAATCTAAAGTTACCGTCACACGTGGAAATATCGCCGGGAGATTTACTAAGCAATCTCCGAATGCGGCGATATCGCTACCACATCGCCTGTGCATTGCGGCGTGTGACAGGGCAATATTATGGCGAGAAATCGCCGGTGGTGCTTCACCTTATCGCCCTGATCTGCTGAGAAATCAGGCGATTTCCCCAGGCGATTTCTGCGCATATGGCTTGTGACTGGGCGATAGCGATGTAGAAAGCGAGCTCAGGCCATATGGAAGTAATTCCAGAGGGGTGCCTAGCATTCTGTTTGGCGCGCCCCGTCTGCCGCGATTGGTGGTCACTCCTGTGTTCCCATTGGCTGGCCATTGCTAAGGCGCCATATTTGAATAGTGAAATAGTAGAAAGGACACATGCGTCATGTAGTGGGCAGACTTCCTGACAAGGCTGACCAATGGCGACGCAGTTGTGTTGGCCGATCGGAGTGGTAGGGGCACGGTGTACAACACTCTGGCACACCTGTCTACTCGCAGCGCTCACACTCTACGCCCACATTGCTGATGCGGTGGTGGCGTGTGACGCGGCAATTTGGCAGCGACGTGGGAATGTCAAATTGCTTCCGGTCTGCGCCAAGCAATTTCCGGAAAGCAGAATCAATGAACATCGCACGCGAGATCTCTGTGTGTGACAGGGCGACGGCGATGTGCAATAAAGTGCCCGGAACGTGCGCGCTCACGTCAAATTGCCAGCCATATAGCGGCGATATTGCTACGTGTGATGGTACCTTAAGAGCTCAGCCTTACTCTTTGGGAGATCCAAATCTTTAACAAGACCATTCAGTTCACTTTGTGTTATAAGGTGTGGTTCAGTTGAAGTTGCTGACAATAGTCGTGACAGTAAGAGGTTTCATGACACTGAGTGTCTTCTTCTTCCTCACTTGACTAGACTGAAAATGTTTCTGGTGCTTTTGGAACTGGCATTTTTTCTGTATGTGATACTAGGTGTATTGCAGATGAATGTCTGGATACTGCAAAGTCCAATTCTTCCTTGAAACTCCATCCTAATAGGGGACACCCAATGCATCACTTTTTTTTAGGAGTTTCAGTGCTCTTTGCATCTACTGTACTCTATGCCAGTCCAATACTAATACTTATTGATTGTACAAAGAAATAGTTATCCATTTTTCTTCCCTTCTGTTACTAGCATCCTACGCAACTTCCTACTCCACCTTCCCCTCGTACATTTTTCTTTAAAAATGAAACATTTCCCTTTTAAGAAAGGGAAAATAAGATAAAGTTAATCACAAATGGTTCGATCTTGGAAAGTCTGGCTTTGATCCTTTAAAAGGAAGTAATAGAGCTTCAGCGAATCATAAGCATAGTGCTAGCAGGGTATTTTAACTCCATGATCATATCTAGAAATTTCAATTTTGAGGTTTAGTGGTTTTTTAAATACTTACCAACTTCCCAGACTTCCTGTGCTTATTCAATGCATTTACAGTATCTGCTGTTATTGTTCTGTCTACTGTAAAGGCAATTCTTTAAAATGTAAAATAATATTTTTATGGTCTCTTAGATTGAAGATTTTACTATGCAAACACAAACAGCGAATATTATGTAGATGATCTACAGCTGTCCAGCACCAATGTGCATTTGGAAATTACATAGAAATATTGCTTCCATCACTTTATGTATAAGCGAAAATGGTTTCAAAGCTAAATCTATTAATGCTGGGCATCCCACTTTATTTTATACATATATTAAATGCTATGTTCATTCTATTGTAGTGATACACTTGACAGGCAATGCCAATTGCTAGTAACAGCAGGCTACTGAAAGAATGTCTGCTTTCCATAACATTTTGCACTATAGTCTTATTGCATCTTGTTAAAATGAAGTGTTGCAGTTACAATTCCTTATTACTTAAAGAACAAAAGAATATCATTGATAGACTTATTATAGGAATGGCTTTGCCACATAAAACTTTAATTTTACTTTCCCAGTTCTGATTTTCATTTCTCAAAATATGACACTTAAGGCTTTTTAACCCCAACAAAAGGCCTAGATTCAAAGTGTGAAGAGTGCTGTGGGGTGGTAGTTGTGGATGAGGTCTGTGTCTTCTGCACCAGTGCACACTACATGTAAGAGGAAGGCCAGACTGGTTGTGTTTTTCAGTACTATGGAGCCAATACTCCTAAGCCAGCCTCATGTTGCGATCGACACCTAGTGGCCACAATCAGGTGTTAACCAGTTCATCAAGGTAACAACAAGAGGAAAGCCACATAACAAAATAGGGACAAAATAAAGAAATGTTATACTTTATTATAATGTAAGTCAAGAAGCACAGCAAACAAAACACTACACAAAACAAAATTAAAAACAATTAAAAAGCGTGTGAACACGCTGTACAAACTGAAAAACACCAGGGAGAACAGACGTATGCAGTGAGTAATGTTGGACACAGTTGCCAGCATGAATAAGTCACACTGTGTGTATAAAGGCTGCCACATAAGGCCTCTCCTTCATAGGGCCCATTGACTTTCTCTGCCAAGTCACATGGCCTCTCCTTTCAGGGCTGCCAACTGCTGTTCAGGCACGTACCCTATCATTCAAACTCATCTGGCCATCACCACCTCCCACTTTCCCAACACAAACCTCTGCTTCCTCTGCATCTCTCCATAGGAAAATAGGGCTGTCTCATTCACCCCTCGGCGTTCTGCATCACTGCTCTGCTTTTGCTGGATGGTGCCTCTTTCAGCTCATCATCCTCTTTATTCAATGCCTTCACCCATGTTCATTTCACTCAGTATGGGGCAGTCTTTTTCGTTCTACTTTGCATTACAGGGGTGAAAACCAGGGCTGGCAGTTCTAGACTTAACACTCCCTCTGATAGGCATAACCTCTGGAGGGCTGGATCTTTGTGCCCTTTTGTGTCATCGATGTCCACAATCAGTAGAACCTTCTTTTGCAGCTGCACCGCTGAGTGACAATTTTAAGTTCATACATGATGCGATTTTAGGCCATATAACTGTCTTTTCCATGAAATGTGAGCATTTCCAGCATTATCTCCATCTTCCATCACCAAAGTCAAATCCTGCCGACTATGCCAAATGTATTATGGCTTGGAATGATAATCGTGGGTGAGGTCTGCATCTTTTGTACCCCGGGACGTTACATAAAAGAGGGGGTCCTGGTGGCTGGGTGTGTGTACTAGTACTAAGGAGGCGATACACCTAAGGCCATATGTTGCTGTGTTGACACGTACAGGTTATAACCAGTTCATTGAGGGAGACCACCAGTTCTCTACAGTAATTTGATAATAACTGTTTATTTTTCTCCCTAGGTTCCAAGTCTTCTTCTTAATGGGATAACTTGCAGCTTGCTGATGCATAGGGAATGCCTGTCCAAAGCACTTCATCTCACGTTCTGATCTGTTCTGACCTGTTACCTCTAAGAGTTGTAAACTCCTTGGGGCCACACTGCCTGACGTCACTCCACTAGCCTCCAACTGATAACTCTGTTCCTTGGTTGTCTCACGCTTAGGATCCTGCTGTGTTCATTTCGGTTTTCTTTATCCAGTGATACCTACATCCTGTAGCTTTCTATTAACCAGCCCTTACATCTGCCTCTGTCACAGGCTATGCCCTATCTGAACTTCTCACAAGAAACTTTGTCTTGTTCCTACACTAGACCCTCACAATCAGGGCTTATCCCAGCCTTTAACTCTTATCTTCCTTACTCATTGCCTGTTGCTGGGAAGAACACAACTTCTACATGGTACACTGTATAACATTACAATGCATCACAACATGATATACAATATACAACAACGCACAACATAATACATATTACACTTTACATCTTAACAATAACATTGGTGTTTTCAAGGGGAAATGTAACAATATGTCTATCTCCTTACTTGTCATCGTGTCACTATAATAGATCTGCTACAAATACACAATCACCTGTACATTTTCAATGTCAAAATTTGAAAAAGTGGATTATGTTGGAATTCCCTTTATTAAAACAATAATATTTGAAGCGTAACCATCATTTTAATTTAAATTTCATAAATCAATAGTCACATGCAAATAAGAAGGTTTGTAATATATCTTATCAAACAAATTTGCTTTTCTTTGCTTGAATTGGTCAGTCATTATCAAAATTCTCAAATTTTCCCCCTGGGAATTATGAATATGCAAATTGAGTCTGTGGAGCCTCGGTTAGGAGTCTCAAACACAGGACTAGCCATATATCCCTCGAGGGAAGGACCCAGCCAAGGGGTGGCTCCTTGTGGAGAACACCATAACCACAATATTAAGTGGCCCTTTCAGTCAATGTCCAGCTCTTTTGCAAGATTAGAGATATGACAAGGGAATACCAAGGCCAGGTATCCATCCACAGACAGCTGTTTCGGGGTGTTGCCCCTCATCAGTGTGGAGTAGGATTCTGACTAGGTGGGAGCAATGCCTGGTAGACCAACATCCCAAAGCTCTCACTGATCTCAGGGAGACCAGTCAAGGAAAACACTGCCTGAGATAGAAGATGGCAGTTATTACTCACTAGCTGTGAGCCGATTCTAAAGAATCGGGAGTCTAGAATCTGTATATAATATTTTTAAGAGTTGTAAATAATAGACTTAAACACCAGCCGGGGGAGCAAGAACAGCGGGGGTGAGGATGGAGCGAGCGGGGCAGGATGGAGCGAGCGGGGCAGGATGGAGCGAGCGGGGCAGGATGGAGCGAGCGGGGCAGGATGGAGCGAGCGAGGCAGGATGGAGCGAGCGGGGCAGGATGGAGGCGGAGGGGCAGGATGGAGGCGGAGGGGCAGGATGGAGCCGGAGGGGCAGGATGGAGCCGGAGGGGCAGGATGGAGGTGAGTGGCGCAGGATGGACCGAGCGAGGCAGGATGGCGAAGGCGGGGCAGGATGGAGACGGCAGGGCAGGATGGTGGCGGGGGGGAGGATGGAGGCGCTCCTCCAGACCCCCTCCGCTCCCCGCACCCGCCGTCCCTCTGGGCCTCCACTCTGGCCCCCCCCCAGAACTTCATGGTGATAATAAAAAAAAAAAAACCTCAGTGAGGATACTTACCCTCCGGCGGCTCGCTCCACCTGTCTTGTAGCTTCCAGGACAGGACCTGTCGTTGGCTGGGAAACTGATGAGCTTGGGGTCAGTGGGCAAAGCGGGGGTGAGTGGGCAGAGTGGGGGATGAGTGGGCAGAGCAGGGGTTAGTGGGCAGAGTCATTGGGCAGAGCAGGGGTCAGTGGGGATAATCAGTAGTCAGAGCAGGGTGAGTAGGCAGAGTTGGTGTCTGTGGGCAGAGCTGGGGTGAGTGGGCAGAGTGGGGGGTCAATGGGCAGAGTGGGGGGTCAGTGGGAAGGATTGGGGGGGTCAGTGGGCAGAGCAGGGTGAGAGCGGGGGTCAGTGGGCAGAGCAGGGGTCAGTAGGCACAGCAGGGGTTAGTGTGAAAAATTAGTGGGCAGAGCAGGGGTGAGTGGGCAGAGTCAGTGAGCAGAGCAGGGGTCAGCGAGAGAGCGGGGGTGAGTGGGCAGAGCAGGGTTTAGTGGGCAGAGCATGGTCAGTGGGCAGAGCATGGTCAGTGGGCAGTGTGAGGGGTCAGTGGGCCGAGCAGGGTGAGTGTGAGGGGTGAGTGGGCAGAGCAGGGTCAGTGGGCAGTGTGAGGGGTCTGTGGGCCAAGCAGGGTCAGTGGGCAGAGTGGGGGTGAGTGGGCAGAGAGGGGGTGAGTGGGCAGAGAGGGGGTCAGGGAGCAGAGAGTGGGGGTGAGTGGGCAGAGCAGGATGAGTGGGCAGAGCAGGGTCAGTGGGCAGAGTGTGGGTGAGGGGGCAGAGAGGGGGTCAGAGGGAAGAGTTGGGGGGTCAGGGGGAAGAGTAGGGGGGTGAGTGGTCAGAGTGGGGGTGAGGGGCAGAGTGGGGGTCAGTGGGCAGAGTGGGGGTCAGTGGGCAGAGTGGGGGTCAGGGGCAGAGTGGGGGTGAGGGGGCAGAGTGGGGGTGAGGGGGCAGAGGGGGTCAGGGGGAAGAGTTGGGGGGTCAGGGGGAAGAGTAGGGGGGTGAGTGGTCAGAGTGGGGGTGAGGGGCAGAGTGGGGGTCAGTGGGCAGAGTGGGGGTGAGGGGGCAGAGAGGGGGTCAGGAGGAAGAGTTGGGGGGTCAGGGGGAAGAGTTGGGGGGTCAGTGGGCAGAGTAGGGGGGTCAGTGGGCAGAGTAGGGGGGTCAGTGGGCAGAGTAGGGGGGTGAGTGGGCAGAGCAGGGTCAGGGGCAGAGTGGGGGTCAGTGGGCAGAGTGGGGGTCAGTGGGCAGAGTGGGGGTCAGGGGGGCAGAGTGGGGGTCAGGGGGGCAGAGAGGGGGTCAGGGGGAAGAGTTGGGGGGTGAGTGGGCAGAGTTGGGGGGTCAGTGTGGGGGTGAGTGGGCAGAGCAGGGAGCAGATCGTGGGTCAGTGTGCAGCGCAGGGGGAAGAGTAGGCAGAGGAGGTTAGACCGGGACAGGACCTTTGATGACGGCACGGTCATGTGATCTGTGACTCCGCCCATCATCGTGACGTCATCAGAGGTCCTGAAGCCCCATGAAAAGATCGCGGCTGGCTGGATTGAGCTGTGGTAAGAGTCGGGGGGGGGGTGACCCGAGAGTGGGGGGGTCTGTGCTGACAGGCGGGGGGTGAGCGGAGAGTGGGGGGGTCTGTGCTGACAGGCGGGGGGTGACCGGAGAGTGGAGGGGGGCTATGGTGATGGGGCAGCGGGGGGAAGTGTTGTGACAGGCGGGGGGTGAGCGGGCAGTGGAGCGCAGCCAGGAGGAGCTTAACTATATCTTATCTTATCCTCTTATATATACTTGGCGCAGCGCACTTCCGTTTGGCAGCCACGTCCACGACGACGGAAGTAGCGCCGAATATGACGGAAGTGAGCTACGGCAATTATATATAAGATGAGATTCCATGTAAGTAGAAAAAAGAGGAGGGGCTGGAGCTCTGTCTATAGCCCCTCCCCCTTACATGATCATAGATCTTCATCTGTAACAGCTGCCACCTCCTATCTCTGTAATAGGAAAGTCTTCACTGAATATGGGTTTTACTTCAGAATTGAGAATTTTGATAATGACTGATCAATTCTGGTAGAGAAAGAAGCAAATGTGTTTGATAAGATATATTACAAAGTTGCTTATTTTCATGTGTACTATTAATTTATAAAACAAAAATTAAAACGATGGTTATGCTTTAAGCTTCGGCTTTTATAAGGTAAAGCTCTATTTGATAGCTACCTATAAATATGCTTCACCAGTGCAAGCAATGAATATTTAATGCACATTTCTACTTACATTTCCAATAGAGGAATGCTGGTGGCGAAATTATAAAGCTTACAGTGGTCAGTCAAGTGCATTTCACACATTTTGAAAAGACCCATAAGACCACAAAGTCATCATATGATTATTATATCCATGTAGATAATGAGTACGACAGGTCACTTTCATTTATGCTCACACCTTTATGAAAATGCCCATTGGATCTGTATGAAAAAAAAACAGTTTAGGCTTACATTTTCTCTGTCTATCTTTCTTTAATATACCGTAATCTAATATTTTTACTAGTAGACACTGACAGAAAAGGGCACCCTTTTTCAACAACAGTATAAGGGCCCTTTGCAGTCCAATAGTTTATCGTAATGCACATTTCCACATGTTTTTGAGGTTCAAATGGGCAATCTCTCTTCTTGTATCGCTGCACAGGTTACCCCAATTGTACATCCTCCTTGCATTTTTTAAATACTTTAAGGCCTGATACTCTGGAATGTTTTGGGTGACATTATTTCAGTAGTATGGATGGTATTATATAAACTAAGTTTGCTAACTTTATACTTATTTTGCAAGTTCATTGACTTGTACTTTGAGATAAAATTGTTAATACTTTATCATAGGCTCTACCTGCAATTTACTAATTGGTATAATCAAAATGGGGGACCTAGTGTTTTACCATATCCCATGACGCTAAGGCTATGTGCCTACTGGACATATTTTTTGTGCTCTGTTTGTCAGCTATACAAACATAGCTGTGTAAAAACAAAAGTAGATCACAAAAAAGCAGTAAAACAAATGTGTAAAAATACTCTGCTGTAATGGATAATACAGTAGTAAAAAGCAAGTGCTGATAAGAAACAGTGTCAATAACAGGGTATTTAGTTAATACGTGTTTTGCAAAAAATGTATGAAGTCGATCTACCAACATCAAGATAACCCATATTAGATCAGTCCCTATCTAATGTATTTAAAACCTGATCATGTGTACAGTATCTATAGATATAGGATGCAGACAGGCCAGAGTCCAATATAGACATGGTGCAGAAACGACTTTTCACTTGCATGGCTCATTAAAGAAGAGGTGGGGACACTCCCTTATCTTGCAAAACAAGAACATTTATTTGACATTTACAAATGAGCCATGCACAAAGTGAACAGGCCTGTAAGGTGGTGTTCACACCACCAGAAAACTAGATTACAAAAAGCAGTAAAATAAACATGTAAAAATACTCTGCTATAATGGATAATAGTAAAAAGCAAGTGCTGATAAAAACAGTGTCAATAACAGTGTATTTAGTTAATACGGTTTTTGCAAAAAATTGTACAAAGCCACTCTATCAACGTCAAGGTAACCCTTATTAAAGCAGTCCCTATCTAATGTTTTTAAAACCTGATCATGTGCACAGTATCAAAAAATGCAGAATGCAGACAGGCCAGAGTCCAAAATGGACATGGTGCAGAAACTGCTTTTTATGTGCATGATTCACTAAACAAGGGGTGGGTACACACCCTTATCTTGCAAAACAAGAACACTAATTAGACATTTACAAATGAGGCAAGCTTTTTTTGTGATCTAGTTTTCTGGTAGTGTGAACACGGCCTTACAGCCTGTTCACTTTTTACATGGCTCATTTGTAAATGTGTAAAAACAAAAGCAGCACAAACATATTTCCTTTATGCTGCATTTGTGCACATCACAAATAAGTGGACACACACACAGACATACACACTATCTCACCCTCTCCAGTCTGCGGTGATCCCTGGCAGGGACGGACCTACCACTTATGCAGCCGGTTCAATGTACAGGGGGCCCTGAGCTGGTAGGGGGCCCTAAGGCTCCAGTACCCTCTGGGTCTATACAAATTAGCCATATGTGGAGCAAAGGAGCAAGCAGAGGAGCGGGTCCGGACTCTCCAAAGGGTGCTCTGGTGGGGCCGGTGCCTGGAGGTGCAGTGGCGAGCCAGGGGCCAGTGCCCGGAGGTGCAGTGGCGGGGCCCCGGAGGTATAGTGGCAAGGCCGGAGCCCAGTGCCGCAATGGCGGGGCCAGGGATCGGAGCCTGGAGGTGCAGTGACTGCATCAAGGAAGGGTGGGGTCCTGGGGGAGAAGCTCAGCTGCATCAAGGAAGGGGGGTCCTGGGGGCCCCAGGATTCCCCCTTCCTTCAAGCTGCCAAGCTTCTCCCCCAGGACCCCCCCTTCCTTGATGCAGCCAAGCTTCTCCCCAGGACCCCCCTTCATTGATGCAGCCGAGCTTCTTCTCTAGCCAGGGTGGGGAATAAGCTCGGCTGCATCAAGGACGGTTGCATCAAGGAAGGATGGGTCCTGAGGAAGAAGCTCGGCTGCATAAAGGAAATCAGGTCCTTGGGCAGAAGGTCAGCTGCATCAAGGAAGGGGGGGTCCTGCGGGCCCCAGCACCCCACCTTCCTTGATGCAGCCAAGCTTATTCCCCAGGACCTGCCCTTCCTTGATGCAGTCGAGCTTCTCCCCAGGACCCCCCTTCAATGATGCAGCCGAGCTTCTCCACTAGCCAGGGTGGGGGATAATCTTTGCTGCATCAAGGACGATTGCATCAAGGAAGGATGAGTCCTGGGGAAGAAGCTCGGCTGCATCAAGGAAAGGGGGGTCCTTGGGCAGAAGCTGGGCTGTATCAAGCAAGGGGGGGGTCCTGCGGGCCCCAGAACCCCACCTTCCTTGATGCAGCCAAGCTTCTTCCCCAGGACCCCTCCTTCCTTGATGCCAGGGAGGGGTCGTGGGGGAGAAGCTTGGCTGTATCAAGGAAGGGGGGTCCTCTGGGAGAAGCTCAGTAGCATCAAGGAAGGCTGGGACCTGCAGGCCCCAGCACCCCACCTTCCTTGATGTATCCAAGCTTCTCCCCCAGGACCCGCCCTTCCTTGATGCAGCCATTCTTGATGCAACTGAGCTTGTCCCCCAGGACCCCCCTTCCTTGATGCAGTCAGCGGTGTAACTAGGCTTGCCGGCGCCCGGGGCAAAGATCTGCTTTGGCGCCCCCCCCCAACATAGGTGAGGACCGGGGGGGTGTTGTTGTGCTGTCAGATTCCAGCCCCCCCTATTGCAGCCCTGGTTGAGGAGAGGGGGGGGTCCCTAGATACGCCCCTATACGCCATATTGTGCACAGTGTTCAATGTCTACATACTGTAGTGCCATATCAGAGAAAACAGTGCCCACAGAGTGCCATCATACTGGCCAAATGTAGTGGTATGTTATGCCCCAGGCTCTGGCTGCCTGCAGCCTGCATCACCTCCACACACTGACCTCTGAGGCGCTGCTGGGCTCCGGTGTATGCGGTGCTGATGGTACCGCTTGTCTGGCTGTGGAACACAGGGGAGAGGAGAGGAGGATGGGTGACGAGTCTCTTCTGTGCGTTCCACACACCGACTGCAGGAAGAGGAAGTGAGGGGGCGGAGCGGGGACCCTATTCTATGCGGTCCACAGTGTGGAACACACACAGACAGTGAAAGTGACAGCCTGGAAACGGGGGCGGAGCGGGGGCTGGCAGCCGGCGGCCGACAATAATGAAGTGTGCAAGCCCCGTACCGCGCCTGTAAGACATAGTAAATAGTACCGGCGCGGGGCGGGCCTTGTTTGAGGAGCTGGGGGGGTGCCGCCGGCGCCCCCCCTCTGAGTTGCGCCCGGGGCAAAGGGTCCGGCTGCACCCCCCTAGATACGTCCCTGGATGCAGTGAAGCTTCTCTTCCAGGACCCCCCCCTTCCTTGATGCAGCCATCTTGATGCAGCCAAGCTTCTCCCCTGGGGGAGAAGTTTGGCTGCATCAAGGAAGGGGGGGTCCTGAGTAGAAGCTAGGCTGCATCATGAACGGGAGGGCTCCTGGAGGAGAAGCTCGGTGGCATCATGAATGGGGGAACTCCTGGGGGAGAAGCTCAGCTGCATCATGAATGGGGGGGCTCATGGGGGGATAAGCAACATGAATCAGGTGGGGCCCACATAGGGGGAGAAGCAGTATGAATCGGGGGGGGACACATGGGGGAGAAGCAGAATAAACTGGGGTGCACACATATGGCGAGAAGCACTATGAAGAAAGTGAGCTGCATATGGGGGAGAGCATTTTGAAACAAAGAGGAACGGGGGGTGGGTATATATTTTACCTTGAGGCTGTTTTGGGCGGGCCGCACGGTAGTTCAAGTGGTTAGCACTGCAGCCTTTGCAGCACTGAGGTCCCAAGGTCATGGGTTCAATTCCCACCAAGGACAACATCTGCAAGGAGTTTGTATGTTCTCCCTGTGTTTGCGTGGGTTTTCTCCGGGCACTCCAGTTTCCTCTCACATTGCAAAGACATGCTGATAGGATGTGAGCCTCAATAGGGACAGCATTACTGATGTATGTAAAGTGCTATGGAATTAATAGTACTATATAAATGAATAAATTATTACATATGTTATTTGGAGGATATGCTGGACTGCATATATTACATGGAGGCTGTGCTGGACTGTATATAAAACCTGGAGGCTGTGCCATGCTATATATGTCATTTGGAGGCTGTGCCAGGCTGTATTTGTTAATTGGAGGTGGTGATGGGCTATATATGTTATTTGGAGGCTGTGCTGGGCTATATATGTTATTTGGAGGCTGTGCTGGGCTGTACATATTATTTGGATGCTGCAACTGGCCTCCAAATAATATATACAGCCCAGCAGTAGCCTCCAGATAATAAATACAACTCTGCATAGCCTCAATATTATATATACAGCCCATTTAGTGTGGCAAAACCCACAGCAAGAATTCATATGTGCAGATTTTCCCTCACTAAAATATGCCGTATTCATAAATATTACAAACTATATATTTACATAATTTGTTGCACTATGAAGGGTGGGGTCCCAAAAAATTTCTTGCACAGGGGTCCACTACAGTCTGTGTCCATCCCTGATCCCTGGTGATGTCTTCCTCCTGGGCATCAGTAGGACCTGTGTGTATCATCCTTTCCGAGTCTGCGCACTTTGTGTCACTTGACCAGTCACATGTGCAAGCCCTGGTAGAATGATAAACTCAGCTCCTGCCTGTGCATGGAGGATGGCCATATTTATAAAGTAAGTATCTCAATTTTTTTTATTTACGGTAATTTTTTTCTAATTGTCATAGCAGAATGTCGCTTTTTTACTATTGTAAGTATTGTGTTTAGCGTGCACCTGTGCACACTGACAGGATTGAGTACCACAGATATTCTTGTATTTCAGTATGGGTTCACACCCTCTATAGTGCACCTTCCCCAACCTGAGCTCATTAAACTAGTGTTCTCTGTTATCAGTCTTTTCCAATTGCCTATAAAAGAGGAGGTTTTTAACCCAGATAGAGGCTGAAAATGAAGGTTAGGGACCCGGTCAAGCAGAGACGCCTCAATGCAGCGACTGGCTGGTTTATCTTATGGCCATATATATAAAGCTAAGTGTCTCAATTTTTTTATAAAATATTCCTATATTCTAATTGTCATAGCAGAGTGCGCTTTTTTTTTACTATTAGTGCACGAGGAAGACATCACCAGGGATCACCTTGGGCTCGCCGGGGAGGATAAGTATTGTAGCATTTTTGCTGTGGAAATCACAGGAAAAAAGTCACACAAATGGACTGTGGGAATACTAATCTGTTTGCAATGCTTTTTGGGGGCTTAGAATGAAGACAATTAGGAAACTGCCGACCAAATACAGGCAACTTAATTGACAGGTACTTTTATAAACGCAGCAAAAATGCAGCACTCACAAACGCACATGTGGACACCGGTTTTTGAAAATCACATAGTCTTTAATGTTAAAGCTGAGGGTGCTGCGTTTTTGGGGCAGAAACGCAGCAAAAATGCAGCACCAATGCACACTGGGTACAAAGCCAAAATTCCAATAGAAACCTCTAAATACATATATTTGTTAGATTAGGGTCACATTGAAGTGTAATAAATTGTTATATATATATGTTATTATTTATTAGTATTTACATGTGAAAAAAGGAGCATACATAGACAAGCACAAAATTTATGAACAATGCAAGGCGCCCAGAGGTGGAGAGAGCACCCTGCCCCTGCGAAGGCTCATATACTGCTTTTTGCATGTCTACTATACAGTATATAATATATATGTATATAGCAATACAGAATTACAGAATTGTTTGTGTTTTAAGTTTACTTTGGCCAAGTGAGCAGTCCCGTAATTTTTCTAGAAGCATCGTGAACGATGTCTCTATGTGCTTATTGTGCTGACACTATGGATGTATGGAAATTATGTGTATGCACTGAGGAATATGTAAACAGAAGAGCGCATATGTTGATTTAGAGTAATTATAGTAATACCAGTGTATAAGGTTTCGATGTTTCACAAAAAAAATCTAGCAGCAGAAAAGAGGAAAATAAGCAAGCACTAACATAGTGTTTCAAAGAGGCTTTTTACCTCCCCAGTCAACAAGAGGTAAGACATTACTGGAAGCAATTTCAGCAGGTAAAAGCATATTCACTCTGTACACAAATGTCCTATTAAAATCAAGCAAAAAGCATAAAGAAGGGGAAAAGTACAACTGTCCACAACTACGGTGGGACTCCCATTGCATTCCATTAAGCTACAATATACTCTGACTTCTCTGCATTTTTTTTCTCAGCATCCACCCTCTTGCCCTACAAAGCAATCGAAAATGCATAAAATGGAAAAAGCATTACTAGAATAGGCAGTCATTTTTTTCACATATCTCCAAGAATGATCCCAAAATCCTTTAATTCCATTATATTGGTGGATCTACGTAGACTACACATCTAAATTGTGTGAAATGTACTCACATGGAGCTATCCTTTTCTGGGCCAACTAAAAGTAAAAATATGGTGAATTAGCAAACAGTCAACATCATACAATTTAGACAACCCGTAGGAGTTACCGACTAGGTACAGTTGTGGCCAAAAGTATTGACACCCCTGCAATTCTGTCAGATAATACTCAGTTTCTTCCTGAAAATGATTGCAATCACAAAATCTTTGGTATTATTATCTTCATTTAATTTGTCTTAAATGAAAAAACAAAAACGAGAATGAAGCAAAAAGCAAAACATTGCTCATTTCACACAAAACTCCAAAAATGGGCCAGACAAAAGTATTGGCACCCTCAGCCTAATACTTGGTTGCACAACATTTAGCCAAAATAACTGCGATCAACCGCTTCCGGTAACCATCAATGAGTTTCTTACAATGCTCTGCTGGAATTTGAGACCATTCTTCTTTGGCAAACTGCTAATTATGAAAGTTTTCATGTTTTACAAATATAAAGCTACTAGATGGTGGCCCGATTCTAACGCATCGGGTATTCTGGAATACCTTGTAAATAGGAGTAAACTGCGTCACACTATGACTGGCAGACCTTGTAAACAGAAATGAACTGCATCACACTATGACTGACACACTTTGTAAACATTTTCCCCTAAAAAGGCACTATTTAGCCTCAAAGCAGTAATTGATTGAAATCTTTCAGTTCCCCCTAAAAACAGTTGTATTTAGCCTCACACCAATGATTGCCAAATCCTTCACTTTTCACTTAAAAGGCTGTGTTTGTCCTCAAAGCATTGATTGTCAAAACCTTCATTTTCCCCTAAAAAGGGTTGTGTTGGGCTTTAAAGCAGGAATTGATAAATCCTTAGTTCCCCCTAAAAAGGTTGTTTGGACCCAAAAAAACTGATTACCAAATCCTTCATTTTCTCTAAAAAGGCTGCACTTGGTCTCACAGCTGTATATGCCAAATCCTTCAGTTTCCCTTATAAAGCCTGTGTTTGGCCTAAAACCAGTGATTGCCAAAGCCTTTATTTTCCCCTAAATAGGCTGTTTGGCCTCAAAGCAGTGATTGCCAAATCCTCCAATTCCACTTAAAAGGCTTTAGGGACCTTTCACACTTGTGTTTGGAACGCAGTGCACCGAACGCAGCCAAACACTTGCGCACGTGTTCCTATGTTGCCGCCGGTGATTAGCTACAGCCGCCGCTGTTCTCCCGCCGGTGTCAGCGCGGGAGATTTGAAGATACAGTCGATCTGACAGCTGTTTAAATCTCCCGCACTGACACCGAATAGGTGATGTTGGCGCGGGAGATTTGAAGCAGCGATCAGCTGTTTCTTATCTCCTTGCACCGATATCACCCTATTCGGTATCGGCGCGGGAGATTTAAATCAGCTGTTAGATCAGCTGTATCTTCAAATCTCCCTGCTGACACCGGCGGGAGATCAGCTGTGCCGGGAGGAGGAGATCTCTGCCGCTGATCTCCTCTTCCGGCCGCTCCCAAGACAGCTGATTGGCTGGCCGGGTGCATATTATTGTGAACGCATGCGGAGATTCTCTGCTGTGTTCAATTAATATGGCTGTGTTTGCACTGTGTTTGCGTCTGCATGCCATACCAAATGTGAAGGCAGCCTTACTTGGTCTCAAACAGTGATTGCCAAATCCTTCACTTTCCCCTGAAAAGGCTGCATTTGGCCTGAAAGTAGTTATTGCCAAATCCTTTCAGTTTTCACTATAAAGGCTGTGTTTGGCATCAAAACAGTGATTGCTAGGTCTTTCCTTTTGCCCTAAAAAGGCTATTTGGTCTCAAAGCAGTGGTTGTCAAATCCTTCAGTTTTCACTAAAAAGGCTTTTTTGGCCTTATAGCAGTGATTGTGAAATCCTTCATTTTCATCTAAAAATGCTGTGTTTGGGCTTAAACCAGGGATTTCCAAATCCTTAAATTTCCTGTAAAAAAAGCCATTTTTGGTCTCAAGTCAGTGACTGCCAAATCCTTCATTTATTTCTAAAAAAGCTGTTTTTGGCCTCAAAGCAGTGATTGTCAAATTCTCCATTTTCCCATAAAAAGGCTGTTTCTGGCCTCAAACAACTGATTCAAATATTTGTGTATCCCTTAAAAAGGTTTTTATTTCCTTAAAAAAAACTCTGCCTTTTCGCAAATAACCTTTTTTGGGTTCTCACCAAAGTGCTTTCCAAGAATGTGTTCATTAAACATGAATGGCAACTCCTGAGGTCATGGTTGTGGTCATTAAGCCTGGTGCAAAGGGGAATATGCTTGGTGCAACATGTAAAAGGCTTGGTGTTGGAGGTGTATGTGAGATAGTTGCTACTGCTAATGTTACTGAAAGCTGTACTGACCAAACACTGGCTTGTCCCAAGCCAAGTGACAACTTCTGTTACTGGACTGACTACTCAAGTCTCTTTTTTTGCCAGCAGCAGAGTGATATGAGTTGTGGATGAGGCCCCGAAAGAGTTTTTGTTACAGCTAATGGCAAGCACTGCATCAATTGGCCTGTTATACTGTTCCTCCACCTCAACATCAAACACAGTACTGTCCTCAGAGGTGGTGCCCCAATTACCCATATTTCACCCCATGTCACAACTCTACAACCGCACAACTGGTTGTGGAGAAACATGGACGATTATGAAGAGATATTCATTAATTCTATTCCATGGACATGAGAGGTCTGCTTCAAAGATTCACATACTCCTGAGGAGGAAATCATCTGCACCAGTGCCCAAAATCTTTTGTAGTTGGATTCGGGGATGGATAGTGAGTCAGTAGAATCCAGACTGAGGAGCACTAACAGTTTACTGTGCATTCAGGGCAAGAAGAGGCAAAGGGCGACTCTCAGGGTAAGAAGTAAGACAACAGAGAGGATGTTGAGGGTCAAGATCCCATTTAGAACAAACCTAGAACCATGCAGCTGAGTAGCTCAACAGAAGAGGTGAAGCAGGAGGAAGATGAGGAGGTTAGGTTGCATCTTCCTCACAGAGACTCATGGCTGCAACTATGACAATCACTGCATCCTCAGCCACAATTCTGGCTCTGAATAGCAGCATTTGATGGGTTTGCAGTTGTGAGGGGTGGCAAGTGTTCTCTAGCCTGGGCTCTTTTGTTTCACAGATTACAAATGTAGGTTGCACCCAGCTGCGGAGCGGTTCGCAACTAGATGTCACAGCAGCCTGGATTGGTAAGTCAGTCTCCCCACACAGACACCCAACACTCCTGATCCTAAGTCTAGGGACTCTATGCCCAGCAACAGAATTGTGGGAGGACCAAGTGGTGGGTGGAAAGTTAGAGAAGAACCCGGTTAGGGGAGGTTATAAGAGGGCACAACACCAAATTCAGAGAGACAAAAGGAGACAAGACCAAAAAGAAACCAGACCAGTCAGCCAAGGGAAGTCCAGTCAGTAGAAGGAGAGACGAGAACACCACCAGACAGGACTGCGAGGACATGCACCCGGCGGCCTGTGCCACTATGAGGCTAGCTCGGGTCCAAGGCTGTAGACCATGGGGAGAGAAAGAAGGAGTGTGTGCTTGAATTAGTGAGGACACTAGGGACTGGCTCTGCTGAAGTGGCCAGGATGCTGTATGCTCCAAACACAAACATCAGCGGGATCTTTATGTCCCAAGACCCAACCTCGGTGCAGTGAAGAGAAGGCCGTCGTACTAGGGCTAGGGGACCCGGAAAGTCACCCACTGAAATCCCGTTACCACTAGATCATAGCTAGCATGTGGAATAGACTGAAAAGACGTGAAAGAGACACGAGAGGGGGTGATGCAGACGAACCATCCCTGATGCTTAGACCACACCAAGCTGTTGTTGTATTTTTGTAGACTTATACCATCTGTCGAGAAAAGAGAGTAAACCCAGTTAAAGTTCTATGCTGTCTGAGACTGTATTTCTTGTGCCTGAGAGGAAATGGACTGATTTGAGAATCCAGCAGTCGGAGACTGCCTGTGACTGGGAACACTTCACCGCTGCACTACACTAGACTTTAAGGTTACCCTGGGGACCAGCTCTACCCGTGGAAGGCTCAACATTCTTGCTGCTACTCCCAACATCCCCAGAGGTCCTGACTGCAGCAGGTACCCATAGTCGCACACCACGGGTGGCATCACTTTATTTCCTAATTATTTTATCCCCTTTTATTGACCGCCCAGGGCCATGGAGTCAGTCTCGACCCCCATGACATCCCACAAAACTGCCGCCTGGCTTCAAGTACCCCACGGCCCTAGTGGGCGAGTCACAAAAGATAACTCAACTCATGTTATTTGCCAAGTTTGTAAACAAAATTAAGTAGATGCAAAAAAAACAACAATTTGACTAGCACAGTTGAAACCAGAAGTTTAAATAGACTATATAAAAAGACACATATGCATGTTTTTCTTATTATCTGACATGAAAGCAGAATAAACCTTTCATGTTTTAGTTTAATTAGGATTACTATAATTATTATTTGCCAAATGCCAGAATAATGAAAGAAAGAGAATGTTTTAAGGCATATTTATTACATTCTGTAAAGTCACAAGTTTACATACACTAAGATTACTATGCTTTAAAATAATTTGGGACAGCCCATATGATGATGTGATATGTTTGGAAGCTTCTGATAGGTTTATTGACAACATCTGAGTTAATTAAAGACCCACATGTGGATGTCTTTTAATGCACATTTGAAACACACTGCTTCTCTGTGTAGCATCATGGGAAAGTCTAAAGAAATTAACTAAGATATAAGGAAGAGAGTTGCGGACTTTCACAAGTTTAGTCCATTCTTGGGTTAAATTTAAGGCCCAGTTACACACACAGATAATTGTGCAAAGATTGTTCGCAGATCTCTGGCTGCAGTGAAATCATGGACACATTGTTAGATTTGTACACGGCAACAAAATGGAACAATATGTCCATGATTTCACTGCAATCAGAGATCTGTGAACAATCTCTGCACAATTATCTGTGTGTGTAACTGGGGCCTTTACAGACACTTGAAGGTGCCTCGTTCATTTGTACGAACAATTACATTTAAGTACAAACAAGATATTAATTTGCAGCCATCATACGAGTCAGGAAGAAGATGGGTTCTGAATCCCAGAGATTAATGCGTTTTAGTCTGACATATGCATATCAACCCAAGAAGAAAAGCTAAAGACCATTTGAAGATGATGATGGAAGCTGATAAGATTGTGTCATGATCCACAGTGAAACAAGTACTGTATCAACATGGGGTGAAAGCCAAACTGCCAGGCAGAGACCATTACTCCAAAAGAAATATTAAAAAGTCAGATTATTTTTTGCATATGCACACAGGAACAAAGACCTACATTTTTGGAGACATCCAATAGTCTGACAAAGCTAAATTTCAACTGTTTGGCCATAATGACGATCATTATGTTTGTAGGAAAAAAGGAGAAGCCTGGAAGCCTAAGAACACCATCCCAACTGTGGAACACTGGAAAAAGGAGGCAGCATCATGTTGTGGGGTGGTTTTGCTACAGGAGAGACTGGTGCACTTCACAAAATAGATGGCATAATGAAAAAAGAAGATTATGTGGAAACTAGATGGGGGCCCAATGCTATTGCATTAGGAGGGCAGGGACATCATGATGGGGGCGGGCTCTGTGACACTGGGCAGGGCAGCTGTCTCTCCCCATGTCCACTCTTTCTCTCCCATCTATGCTGTCTTCTCCCTCATGTGCTCTCTTTGAGCTGTCTCCCCCTGTGTTCACTCACTGCTATATGTGGTCTCTCTCTCCCCTGTGCTGTTTTCACCCCACTGTGCACTCTTGTTTGAGCTGTCTCCCATCTGTGCGCTCTCTCATTCCCCCGGTGCACTCTCCCCTCCCCTTGCATCTCCCCTCCCCTGCATGCTCACCCCACCCCCTGTGCATTTTCTCTGATCCCTTGTATGCTCTCTCTACCCCCCATGTGTTCTCCATTGCCCCGTGTGCACTCGCCCCTCCCCATGTGTGCTCTCTCTGCCACCTCTGTGTTCTCTCTTCCTCCTGTGCGCTCAGCTCTTGTGCTTTGCCTCTCCCCTTTGTGCTTTCTCTCCTGTGGTGTCCAAATATGGTGGCGTAAGTAATTCTGCATGCGCTCAGGGGGTCCCACCCCCATCTTTGTATACCCAGGTGTCCAAAGATGGCCACCACCTGAGTAAGTGCATAAGTGCGCTAGGTATATGCATGTGCACTTACTCAGGCGGTGATGTGTCAGTGGTAGCAGTTTTAGGTGACAGCAATTGCGGGCAACTGCAGCACCCTTGGCTGTACTGCACAATGTTACAGTACCAGCAGTGGGTGCCATATTTGCACACCCATCATTCTCTACCCCCTGTGCGCTTTCCCTTCCCCCTGTGCACTCTCTCTGCTCCCTCTGTGATCTTTCTGTCCCCCTGTGCACTCTCTATGTCCCCCTTTTCCCTTCTCTGTCAACCCCTATGTAGTCTCTGTGCCCACAGTGCACTCTGTTCCCCCAGTGCATTCTCTCTGCCTCAGTGTGCTCTCTCTGCCTCCCTGTTCACTCTCTCTACCCCTCTGCACTCCGTCTGCCTCCCTGTGTGTGCTCTGTGCCCACCTGTGCAATCTCTGTGCCCCCTGTGTGCTCTCTATGCCCCCTTGTGTGCTCTCTGCCCATATGTGCTCTCTGTGCCCTCTCCCTGCACTCTTTGTGCCCCCTGTATACTCTGTTCTCCCTGTGCACTCTTTGTGCCACCCTGTGCACACTGTGCACACTGTGCCCCCCTGTGCCCTGTCTCTTACACCCTGGGCCCACCTTTGCATTCTCTGTGCCCCTCTCACAGCCCGCTGTATGCTCTGTGTGCCCACCCCTATGAGTCAAGCAGCCACCATTTTTGGACACCTGGAAGCATGAGTAAGTGCCCAAGTGCATACTCGACAGTGAATGTCCATGTGTCCAAAGATGGTGGCTGCCTCAGCAACTGGGCATGTGCACTGGGTAAGCGCACGTGCATTCACTAAGGCAATGTTGTGTGCGGCAGTGAGGTGCATCGATGATGATAGGCGGTGAAGAGCGGTAAATATGTGTCCATGTGTTTTGGGCGTCATCGGGTTCTGGTGGTGGCGGCACCGCTGGTGATATTGTGCAATGGGCCAGTACCACTAGCAGGTGTCACATTTTCACACCCATCACTTGGGTGTGCAAATATGGCTTCCACTGGCAAGTGATATGGGGACAACCAGACGGAAAAGGTTGACAGACGCTACTTCGCACTTATGTAAGTAGATACTGAAGCAACATCTCAAAACAACAGCCAGAAAGTTAAAGCTTTGGCAGAAATAGGCCTTACAAACAGACAATGGCTCAAAGCATACTGACAAACTGGTTAGAAAGTGGCTTAAAGAGATAACAAAGTCAATATTTTGGAGTGGCCATCACAATGACCTGATCTCAATTCAGTTGAGAATTTATGGGCAAAGTTGAAAAGGCATGTGCGAGCAAAGCGACCTACAAACATGGCTCAGTTACACCAGTTCTGTCAGGAGGAATGGGCCCAAGTTCCTACCAACTATTGTAGAAGCTGGTAAAAGATATCCAAAACATTTCATCGAAGTCATACAGTTTAAAGGGAACCTGTCACCAGGTTTTTGCAGGAATAATACAGGACCCGAGATCCTGATTCCAGCAATATGTCACTTACTGAACTGCTCAGTGTAGTTTTGATAAAATCACTAATTAATCAGCTGGAGATTATCATTAGCAGTCTACTTTGCCTGCTGCCAAGTAGACTGGCATATTCACAGCCTGCTAAATTTGCAACATAGAAAACACTAATGTTATCAAATGACAGCAAGCAGCTCAGTAAATGATACATTGCTGGAATCAGGGTCTCTATTTCAACATTATGCTGCTCTCAGATGGGATGGCAAAAACCTGGTGACAGGTTGTCTTTAAAGGCAATGGTACCAAATACTAATGAAATATATGTAAACTTTTGACTTTGCAGAAAGTAACTTAAAGTTATTATTTTGGCATTTGGCAAATATTATGGTAATCCTAATTCACCTAAATCGGGAAAGATTTATTCAAATTAAATGTGAGATAGTGAGAAAAATATGCATATGTGTATTTTTATATAGTGTATGTAAACTTCTGGATTAAACT
This sequence comes from Allobates femoralis, assembly GCA_033576535.1. Classification (NCBI taxonomy): domain Eukaryota; kingdom Metazoa; phylum Chordata; class Amphibia; order Anura; family Aromobatidae; genus Allobates; species Allobates femoralis. The sequence goes on along the minus strand of JARQOC010000004.1, from coordinate 430,146,477 downwards.
GTCCATGTATGAACCTCCACATTGTCCAGCCCCCTACGTTACTCTGGTAAAGTTACTACGCTAAACTGGGCCTGGCAGGCTTCACCGAACACCGTTTACCAAATCAACTTCATCTGCTGTTTCTTCCTCCTCCATCACAATGGCAAGTGTTGTCCGACATGTGTCCAGCTGCATAACCTCCATTTGTTTACCTGTTAGAGTCACGGCTAGTGAGTACCCATCACATTTTATGGAAGTGGACATGCCTGCTGGTTATGCCCAATCTCAAACACCGAGCACACCACTTGTTTGTCTAACCACGATAACATCTCCGCCTGCCCCTCCCTCACAGTGCAGCAGTTTGTTGGGTACACCCTATTCAACCTACTCTCAGCACAGAAGCCAGCCCTCAGGCCTGCAGTTGTGGTCACAGAAAAGATTATTTCCTCCTACACATCCCAAAGAAAAGAGCTTGAACTTCACCATCTCCAACTTTTGGCCACGGAAATGTGGCCTTTCTGTCTGATGGATACAGAAAGTTTCCGAAAGTAGTCCCCCAGTATCAGTTGAACACTCACCATTACTTCTTAAAGAAAGCTGTGCCTGTGCTACACCAGCAAGTTGCAGGCAACATCACAAGTTTCTTGAGACTCTATGTATGTGACAGGGTGCATATTACCACTCTCACATGGATGAGCAAACATGGCAAGGGTATTACATCTCACTCACTGAGCACTATGTGACTCTGTTGGTTGCGGGACCAGGCGGGGATGGGGCTACTTCCCAAGTCTTGAAATCCCCAAGACTTTTGGGACAAACCTCTGAATGCACAACTTCATCTACTGCTTCTGCCTTCTCCATCTCCTATATGAGTCTCCAGCTGCACCCTCAACATCTCCCTTAATGTTGCAACAGTCCAGAGAGAATCCACCCCTCCTCCATACTTTGCTGCCATGGATCACCCCCATCATGCAGTGTTGAAATGAAAATCCCTTGCATATGTGAATCACACAGCTGAAGAGTTGTGGACAGCTTGCAGGCCGTGTTTGATCAATGGCTGTCTCCACAAAACCTGGAACAAGGGAAGGTAGTGTGCGATAACGGTGCATATCTGGTGGTGGCCCTACGCTTGGACAACTTCAAACACGTACCTTGCATTGCTCATGTCCTCAACCTTGTTTTCCAGCAATTTTTTTGCCATTACCCCAGCCTTGATGAGATGCTGCATATGGCACGGTCGTT
>JARQOC010000004.1:428871985-428914645 GCA_033576535.1 Allobates femoralis | reverse complement strand
CATCGGTCTCTAACTAGAAAAAAGTACTCTGCAGCACTCTGCTACTACCAATGATGTACACTCATCGGACCTGAAATCACTTTGTCGCAGTCGATGAGCAAACAGACATTGGCCAATGTGTGTACTAAGAACTCCAGATTTTAAAATAAATATAAGAATTTTGAGTTTTTTGGAAAAAACATATGTTTTTACATTTTTTCTCATATATATAAAGCTTGTCAGCAAATGTACATCATTGGTAGTAGCTGAGTGCTGCAGAGTACTTTTTTCTAGTTATTTGACCCAGGGCCGGCTCCAGATTTCTGTGGGCCCCGGGCGAAAAGGTCTCAGTGGGCCCCCTTTAAGTACATATCGCGGACTATATAATTATATATATATATATATATATATATATAAAATATATATTGCTGCACACTTACCGCAAGCCCCATAGACAATGCATGGGGCGTGCCGCAAACGTGCAGCAAGTGCAGCCGCTAGGCGGAAATGACGCAACTGCCACATTTTTTAAAAAACTCCTATGTGAAGGCAGCCTTACAGGAACAGTGACTGCCGAAACCAGCAAGAGCTGTTCCTGACAGTGAGTATATTACACGTTGTTAGGGCTAAAATGCGATTGCGTTCCCTTGCGCTTTTTAAAAATACCCTTCAAATGCAAAATGTTGCATTTTTGTGCGTCTGAGGATTCTTGGTATATACACAAGCATCCTCAAGCACACAAATAATGCAAGCAACTCAATGGAGCCGCACTGCCATATGGGTGGCACCGCAGCTTAGCGGAGTGTCTGGCCGTCCGGATCTCTCTTTCTCCTCACCTTTCTTCTCGCTGCTCCGGTCTCCTCCGGTCGCTCTGCACATATCAGCACAGTGATGACATCGTGCCCCTCCATGCTGAGCTGCAGAATGCAGACAGCGGCAGAAGAGACTCTGGAGAAGAATGCTGCTGGCAAAGGTGGCTGGGACTATAGGAGCGGAATCCGTGGGGGGCTACCACTGGTACACATACCTCGCACGCACTCGGCTCTGCTCCGTACACCTCGCACGCACGCGGCTCTGCTCCGTACACCTCGCACGCACGCGGCTCTGCTCCGTACACCTCGCACGCACGCGGCTCTGCTCCGTACACCTCGCACGCACGCGGCTCTGCTCCGTACACCTCGCACGCACGCGGCTCTGCTCCGTACACCTCGCACGCACGCGGCTCTGCTCCGTACACCTCGCACGCGGCTCTGCTCCGTACACCTCGTACGCACTCGGCTCTGCTCCGTACACCTCGTACGCACTCGGCTCTGCTCCGTACACCTCGTACGCACTCGGCTCTGCTCCGTACACCTCGTACGCACTCGGCTCTGCTCCGTACACCTCGTACGCACTCGGCTCTGCTCCGTACACCTCGTACGCACTCGGCTCTGCTCCGTACACCTCGCACGCACTCGGCTCTGCTCCGTACACCTCGCACGCACTCGGCTCTGCTCCGTACACCTCGCACGCACTCGGCTCTGCTCCGTACACCTCGCACACACAGGGCTCTGCTCCGTACACCTCGCACACACTCGGCTCTGCTCCGTACACCTCGCACACACTCGGCTCTGCTCCGTACACCTCGCACACACTCGGCTCTGCTCCGTACACCTCGCACACACTCGGCTCTGCTCCGTACACCTCGCACACACTCGGCTCTGCTCCGTACACCTCGCACACACTCGGCTCTGCTCCGTACACCTCGCACACACTCGGCTCTGCTCCGTACACCTCGCACACACTCGGCTCTGCTCCGTACACCTCGCACACACTCGGCTCTGCTCCGAACACCTCGCACACACTCGGCTCTGCTCCGAACACCTCGCACACACTCGGCTCTGCTCCGAACACCTCGCACACACTCGGCTCCGCTCCGTACACCTCGTACACACTCGGCTCCGCTCCGTACACCTCGTACACACATGGCTCTGCTCCGTACACCTAGTACCCACTCGGCTCTGCTCCGTACACCTCGTACACACATGGCTCTGCTCCGTACACCTCGTACACACTCGGCTCTGCTCCGTACACCTCGTACACACATGGCTCTGCTCCGTACACCTCGTACACACTCGGCTTCGCTCCGTACACCTCGTACACACTCGGCTCTGCTCCGTACACCTCGTATACACGCTGCTCCGCTCCGTACACCTCGTACACACGCTGCTCCGCTCCGTACACCTCGTACACACATGGCTCTGCTCCATACACCTAGTACACACTCGCCTCTGCTACATTCACACTGTAAATCCCTCCTGACCCACACATAACCTTCACCTAATTGCCATACACCTAGTACACACTCGCCTCTGCTACATTCACACTGTAAATCCCTCCTGACCCACACATAACCTTCACCTAATTGCCATACACCTAGTACACACTCACCTCTGCTACATTCACACTGTAAATGCCTCCTGACCACACACAAACTTCACCTTATTTGAGCATCATTGATGGCCAGCAGAGTCCTGGATACACTGAGGAGCTGATCATGAGACCCCTGACTCCTCCCCATCCATTGACATCATCACAGGTCCTGTAAGCACAGTGTGTGTGTGCAGCTCTGTCGGCTCCCGTGGAGGGGGGAGGAGGGAGACCTCCAGTGCTGCAGGCAGCAGGAGCCTGAAAATGACCCCCCAGCTGCCCCCTGGATATGGCTCTGGCTGTGGGGGCAGTGCTCAGGGGCCCCTGAGGCTAGGGTCACACTTGCATTGTGACCCTAGCCTTATGCAAGTATAGTATGTTGCAGCGCATAGCGCTGGAGGCAGCCCATAGAAAGCCGACTTTACCATGACAACCACTGGTTGTCAATGTAAACGTCGGCTTTCTATGGGCTCAGTTGCTGGCAGCGCATAGCGTTAAACGCTCTGCGCTGCAGCAGACAATACTTGCGTCAGGCTAGGGTCACAACACAAGTGTGACCCTAGCCCTCAGGGGCCCGGTGGGCCCCCTCCAAGCAGTCGGGCCCCGGCACTTGCCCGGGTACGCCGGGTGCTGACGTCGGCCCTGATTTGACCCAGCGTCCCTGCTGGCACCAGTTCACATTAGTCTGTGGGTGCTGTGCAGTTTTTTTTTTCTGTTTTGTATCTATCTGTCTCTATCTATTCTATCTATCCTTCTATCCCTCTATGTATCCATCTATCTATCCCTCTTTCTATCTATCTGTCTATTCCTGTCTACCACTCTATCCATCTATCTATCCTTCTATTCCTCTATGTATTCATCTATCTGTCTATCCCTCTATCTATCACTCTATCCATCTATCTATCCTTCATCCATCCATCTATCTATCTATCTCTATCTATCTTTCCCTCTATCTATCCCTCTATCTATCTATCTATCTATCCCTCTATCTATCTATCCTTCTATCCCTCTATGTATCCATCTATCTATCCCTCCATCTTTCTTTCAATCCCACTTTCTATCTATCTATCTGTCCATCTATCTATCCCTCTTTATATCTATCTGTCTATCCCTGTCTATCACTCTATCCATCTATCTATCTATACTTCTATCCCTCTAGGGAGGGATTGAAAGAAAGATAGAGGGATAGATAGATAGATGGATGGATAGATAGATAGATAGATAGACAGACAGACAGACAGAGGGATAGATAGAGGGAAAGATGGATAGAGCTAGATAGATTGATAGATGGATAGATGAAGGGATAGATAGATGGATAGAGTGATAGACAGAGGGATAGACAGATAGATGAATACATAGAGGAATAGAAGGATAGATAGATAGATGGATAGAGTGATAGACAGGGATAGAGAGATAGATAGAAAGAGCGATAGATAGAAAGAAAGATAGAGGGATAGATAGAAGGATACATAGAGGGATAGAAGGATAGATAGAATAGATAGATAAATAGATAGATAGAGACAGATAGAAAGACAGATAGAGAGATAGATAGAGACAGATAGAGAGATAGATAGAGACAGATAGATAGATAGATAGATAGATAGATAGATAGATAGATAGATAGATAGATAAAAAGATATAAAGAAAAAAGGTTATTGAGCAGCGATTCTTTTTTAGCAAAATGCTAGGTGCTTGTCAGTCCTTAAGATGGGAATCAACCACCCACTTCAGACAATATAATTGCAAAATAAAGGCTGCAGCACTCAGGATTAAGGATGTTTCTTGCCTTTAATGGCTTGCAGGCATAGTGTAGCGACGTTTCGGTCAGCTTGTGACCTTCTTCCAGCAGTCACTTGTGGCAAATGCTGGGGATTTTTTTCATCCTCTAATATCAAACCTCATTATCTAATTAGTTATTTTACAAACATTTTACAGTGCATCAATAACTTCCATTTGTGTTATATATTACATAGTGGTTATTATACACATACTCATGTTCACTGATCGCATTGTGATAGCATGAATCTCTTTACTTATAGTTAAATCCATAGAATGGGTCAATTGCAGCTCAGGTGCCCGCTTAATTGGTTATAATTATCATTGTACACTAACACAGCGTATCATTTACCATGTGCAGCCTCTCCCTGGCTGCGCGCCGCCATGTCGGAGTTGTTTATGTTTTACTGCGCATGCGCATATGAGATGCGCGTCCCTAGTTACCAAATGTTATAGGAAGCGCTTCCAGCCCCATATTAGGGATCCCGCGCATGCGCTATACCATCTCAGTGTCTGGCCGTGCGCTCTTATAAAACTTCCCTTCCTTTATATGTACAATTATTAAAACTACGCAAATTATATTAAAAAGATGGCGGATCATCTTTATATATGTTCAGCCTTCAAAATATGACTTGTGACTAGTATTATAAAGTGAAAATAGTGATTTAGCAAAAAAGCTTCTTTAAAGTGACAGTGCAATTTTTGTACCTTTAGTCTTTTGCCTCACAATCTCCTATACAGGAGAGACATGGGAAAAGTTATCCATACTCATATTTTCCCATTACATGGATTGCCACATATATGCACATCATGACTTATTTTATTCAATGCATCGGGTTCCAAGTTCAGAGTGCATCCCAGTTTTGGGTTGTAACACTCCCCTGTCAGTACGGTGCCCAGGGGGATACCTTCTCCCTTCGCACCACCTGCCCAAGGAAAACCAAGGACTCCCTACATACTATTTACAGTATAGCCATTAGTGTGTGATAATAATTATTATGCAATCCATTGCATCATCAATAAGGCAAAAGGAGAAAAAAATTTTTTTTTCAAAAAATATATTTATTATTTATTTTTATAAAGTGCATTTTTGGTGCTTCAATCAATGAAGTGCATTGGTAGTGCAAAATTTTCTGTGAAAAATTTCTTTAAAAAAATTTTTTTGAGGAAGGAATATGTGCTTTTAAATTACGCTGTGCATGATTCGTATAGTTCATCTGTAGATGTGACTCAAATTGCAGGCACCCAATGTGCAAGTGTCCCATTCTTCATATTTTCTTCCTATACAAAGTCAGAAAAACAGAAGAATAGAACAATACACATTACAAAATGTGTTAAGACCACCGTAATGTTACATTAGTGATAGTGCATTAAAGTGACTAAAATACACAGATTTCCGAATGAGATCCATTCTTTAAAGTGCTGTATGTAATTTAAAATCTACATTGAGTCCCTCTGGTTTTAGAGTCTGCAACCTATGGATCCATTCCAATTCTTTGGTTTTCAATAACCCAACTCTATCACCACCCCTTCTGGGCATTGGCACGGTGTCAATTAACCTAAATTTTAGATCCTTTTCTTTGTGATTTGCTTCGGCAAAATGCTTTGACACTGGTAAATTCATGATTTTTTTACGTATAGTATAACGATGGTGGCTGATTCTTACTTTAAAATCAAGAGTAGTTTCCCCTATGTACCACAAATGACAGGGGCATTCAAGAAGGTAGATTACATGGTCTGAACTACAAGTCAAAAAATGTTTAATTTTGTATTCTACACCTGTTCTGGGATGGATGAATTTATTACCTTTAATCATAAATGAGCAGTTAATACAACTGACACAGGGATAACATCCCATTCTTTTCTCCCCTGTTAGTGTGATTTGCCTTGTAACCTTCATTGTACCAATGTCTGACCTGACTAATAGATCTTTCATGTTCTTCCCTTTTCTGTACGACACCAAGGGGGGATTCATATACTCCTCAATCTGGGGTAAGCATTTTCTCAGCATTCCCCAGTGTTTCTGGACAATGTTTACTATGCCTTTTGTTTCTTCCCCATATGTTAATATTAAAGGAATTCTTGTTTTCTCTCTTTCTATATCCTTTTTGATTTTCCTACATGCCAGTTTTTTTCTTTGTTGTTTCAAAATTACATTTGGGTACCCTCTTTGTCTGAACTTCTCAATCAATTTGTCTATTTCAAGGTTCCTTTCTTCCTCATCGCTTACAATTCGATTTACTCTAATCATCTGTCCGAGTGGAATTGCTGTTTTAAGGCTGTTTGGATGTCCACTGGTGTAATGAAGAAGCTTGTTTTTATCAGTGGCCTTTACAAAGAGTGTCGTACCAATCTGACCCTCTTTTAAGAGTACTTTGACATCAAGGAATTGCATTTCTGTCGGGGAATGTACTTCTGTGAATTTTATTGTATCATCTATGGTGTTCATATAGCTGTAAAAGGACAAAAGTTCCTTTTCAGTTCCCTTCCATATAATGAAAATATCGTCAACATATCTCCACCACCTCTCCACCTGGGAGAAGTGGTGGGATGTGTATACGAAATTCTCCTCTAAATGCACCATGACAGCCCCTGCGTACGAGCATACCATTCGGGCCCCCATAGCGGTGCCCATCAATTGTAAAAAGAAATCATCCCCAAACATAAAATAATTCTGCCTGAGAACCACTTCTAGCAAGTCTATGATTAACTGTTTGCATGGGTCTGTGTAATCAGTAGTTTTTAAAAAATCTGCAATTACTCTGATTCTCATTTCATGTTTTATAGACGTATATAATGACGTTACATCAAAAGATGCCAGTATATACTCTGTATTCCCCATAAATTTGGTTTGCTCTTTATACCTTGTTAGTTTTTCAAGGAAGTGTCCTGTGTATTTAATATACGACTTTCCCTCATTTGCAAAAGGATTCATGACTTTCTCCAGAAAAATTCCAATATTATAGAATATAGAATTTATTCCGGCCACAATGGGTCTTCCTGGTGGATCAATCAGTGATTTGTGAATTTGTGATTTGTTAATTGACACCGTGCCAATGCCCAGAAGGGGTGGTGATAGAGTTGGGTTATTGAAAACCAAAGAATTGGAATGGATCCATAGATTGCAGACTCTAAAACCAGAGGGACTCAATGTAGATTTTAAATTACATACAGCACTTTAAAGAATGGATCTCATTCGGAAATCTGTGTATTTTAGTCACTTTAATGCACTATCACTAATGTAACATTACGGTGGTCTTAACACATTTTGTAATGTGTATTGTTCTATTCTTCTGTTTTTCTGACTTTGTATAGGAAGAAAATATGAAGAATGGGACACTTGCACATTGGGTGCCTGCAATTTGAGTCACATCTACAGATGAACTATACGAATCATGCACAGCGTAATTTAAAAGCACATATTCCTTCCTCAAAAAAATTTTTTTAAAGAAATTTTTCACAGAAAATTTTGCACTACCAATGCACTTCATTGATTGAAGCACCAAAAATGCACTTTATAAAAATAAATAATAAATATATTTTTTGAAAAAAAAATTTTTTTCTCCTTTTGCCTTATTGATGAAGCAATGGATTGCATAATAATTATTATCACACACTAATGGCTATAATGTAAATAGTATGTAGGGAGTCCTTGGTTTTCCTTGGGCAGGTGGTGCGAAGGGAGAAGGTATCCCCCTGGGCACCGTACTGACAGGGGAGTGTTTCAACCCAAAACTGGGATGCACTCTGAACTGGGAACCCGATGCATTGAATAAAATAAGTCATGATGTGCATATATGTGGCAATCCATGTAATGGGAAAATATGAGCATGGATAACTTTTCCCATGTCTCTCCTGTATAGGAGATTGTGAGGCAAAAGACTAAAGGTACAAAAATTGCACTGTCACTTTAAAGAAGCTTTTTTGCTAAATCACTATTTTCACTTTATAATACTAGTCACAAGTCATATTTTGAAGGCTGAACATATATAAAGATGATCCGCCATCTTTTTAATATAATTTGCGTAGTTTTAATAATTGTACATATAAAGGAAGGGAAGTTTTATAAGAGCGCATGGCCAGACACTGAGATGGTACAGCGCATGCGCGGGATCCCTAATATGGCGCTGGAAGCGCTTCCTATAACATTTGGTAACTAGGGACGCGCATCTCATATGCGCATGCGCAGTAAAACACAAACAACTCCGACATGGCGGCGCGCAGCCAGGGAGAGGCTGCACATGGTAAATGATACGCTGTGTTAGTGTACAATGATAATTATAACCAATTAAGCGGGCACCTGAGCTGCAATTGACCCATTCTATGGATTTAACTATAAGTAAAGAGATTCATGCTATCACAATGCGATCAGTGAACATGAGTATGTGTATAATAACCACTATGTAATATATAACACAAATGGAAGTTATTGATGCACTGTAAAATGTTTGTAAAATAACTAATTAGATAATGAGGTTTGATATTAGAGGATGTATAAAATACCCAGCATTTGCCACAAGTGACTGCTGGAAGAATGTCACAAGCTGACCGAAACTTAGCTACACTATGCCTGCAAGCCATTAAAGGCAAGAAACATCCTTAATCCTGAGTGCTGCAGCCTTTATTTTGCAGATAGATAGATAGATAGATAGATAGAGTGATAGACAGGTATACAGATAGATAGAAAGAGGGATTGAAAGAAAGATAGAGGGATAGATAGATGGATACATAGAGGGATAGAAGGATAGATATATAAATAGATATAGTTATAAATAAAGGCTGCAGCACTCCAGATTAAGGTTGTTAATTCGCCTTTAATGGCCTTCAGGCAAAGGTAGCGACGTTTCGGTCCTCAGACCTTCTTCCAGCAGTCACTGACTGAGGACCGAAACGTCGCTACCTTTGCCTGAAGGCCATTAAAGGCGAATTAACAACCTTAATCTGGAGTGCTGCAGCCTTTATTTATAACTATATCCAAAATTGGTGGTTGATTCCCACCTTAAGGACTGAGAAAGCACCTAGCATCCTGCTAAAATAAGAACCGCTGCTCAATAACCTTTTTTCATTATATAAATAGATAGAAAGATAGAGAGATAGATAGATAGAAAGGTAGATAGATAGATAGATAGATAGAAAGAGGGATAGATAGAATGAAAGATAGAAAGAATTGATAGATAGATATAGATAGATAGAGGGATTGTGTGTGTGGAGGGGTAAAGTTAGGTTTAGTTAATTCTCCCCATTTACAGCAGGCACATAGTATGTGGCTCCGGTGTTTTCTGCCTCTCTCCTCCTCGGTGCCGGTCCTTAGTTTCGTTGTCTATTGTTGTACACGGCGATATGAGGTGGGAGGAGAGAGGCAGTCAGAGCTGGCCCTCAGCAGTGCTGCAAATGCGCAGGCGCAGTATTTGCCACCCCGCAGTGAGGATAATGAATAATCCACTGCGGGGTCGGCGTACTGCGCAGGTGCGAAATAAGCAGGAAGTTGTCGGGCAGCGCGCACTGCGCATGCCCGGCAACGTAAATGAAAGCGCAGGCGCGGGCTAGAGCGCGGAGGGATCACAGCCTCGCAACCACGGAGGGATTATGGACATGACGGGGGCGGCCCAGAGACTCTGCAAACCCCGCCTCCTGGTCTTCATTCCTGGTAACTGCCTAATCAAAATCAAAAAGCAGATCGCTTAAGAAAGATCAGTTTAAGAAATTGATGTGTGTGACGGCCGCCTAAGCAATATCTTTTAAAGCCTATGAGAATTCTAGAAAAAGTCAAACAAGCTGAATGAAAAGGCTCTTTGAATATACGGTTCTAATTGTTATTTGATCTGTTTTCTATTGTTTCAGACAGTGTTACCTGTGAATCTGGGGCGATCTCCATTACATCAGGTTGATGATCTTGGTCAGATTCATCCTGCTTAGCTGGACTAGGTTGTGTTTCTGTGGAGAAAGTTATTCAGATTACTTCATGCTAATTTTTGAAGTTCTCCATCAATGCTGAGAAATCATTTATTTCATGGTATTTATAAGTGAGAACAGAAGATTTTATCATTTATATTAGTACCATATACACATTAAATGCTCAGAGGGTTCTAATGTTTACTAGGGCCTATATTCACATAATATCCCATTCAATTTGACATTGAAGTGAATAAAGGTCCCCGAGTTCAACTAAATGGACTGAACATCTTCATTTGAGTATCAAATTGGATCAGACATTGTATTTGATCACAAAATTAATGTGTTTAAACATAATTTTACGTTGCACGCTCAACAAAGGGGAGGTTAACACTTAGTCCCCCTGTCAGAGGCGTCTCAACCAGCCGAATCAGACATCTTGCTTTGGTGAGGGGAAACACTGAAAAACATGGGTGTGCAAAAGGAAGAGTCTGTTTTGTTTTTTTTTATAAGTCATGTGACAAAGACCCCCTGTCAGAAGCTTCTAAACCAGCCAAATCAGACTTCTTGCTTTGCACTGATGGGAAAACATTCTAAAACATGGGGTGCAAATGGAGAGTCTGGTTTGGTTTTTATAAGTCATGTGACAAGGCTTGGCGAAGGTGGCATTACAGATGCAGTCCTTTTACTCTCTGAAGAGATTATTTGCATGTGGACAAATCTCACATATAGAAAGTGGCTGTTAAGCAACCGCTAATCAGCTTACATGCACAACATCGGTGGCTGTTCAATTGTTAGCTTAGACAAGATGTACACAACTTTCTTGCACACAGAATGATTGTTAACATGCTAATGTAAGGGCACAGAGGAATTGTGTTCTCAGCAGCACGTATCCTTATTACACATGAAGATGAGCTACTAATTAAGACGATTTTTAAGCATTTTGTTTCTATGTGATGCATTTGGCGGCCTATTTAAAAGGGTCCAATAGACGGGAACAAGCCTTACTGAATTATTGGCCCATCTAAATGCAGCAATGCATTATAGCAAAGCTCAAAGCACATCTCAAATCTTTGGAATCATAACCTAATACCATATTTATTTGTTTTATTTCCTTTTTTTATATTGTCAACAAATTCTATACCAGAAAAACAGGGTGTTTGAATGCAGAAAATCATGATGTTTGAATGGGAAATCTGTATAAAACAAAAACCACAATATTTAAATAGAAAAACTGCATACAGAAATTAGGGAAACCAGCGAAAATTGATTTTCTACATACAGATTTTTCATTCAAACATTCTCAATTTATGCACACACGTTTTTCTATTCAAACATTCGGATTTTCTGCATGCATATTTTCCATTCAAATATACTGATTTTCTGCATGCAAGCATCCGTTTTAGTGTGCGCAGGTTTTCCAGTTGACATGGATTAAAGTTGACTCAACCTCTGTCCTGTGTCCTTGTGTGTACCACATTGAGCATGGAGAAAAGAAAGAAGACCAAAGAACTGTCTGAGGACTTGAGAAACCAAATTGTGAGGAAGCATGAGCAATCTCAAGGCTACAAGTCCATCTCCAAAGACCTGAATGTTCCTGTGTCTACCGTGCGCAGTGTCATCAAGAGGTTTAAAGCTCATGGCACTGTGGCTAACCTCCCTAGATGTGGACAGAAAAGAAAAATTGACAAGAGATTTAAATGCAAGATTGTGCGGATGGTGGATAAAGAACCTCGACTAACATCCAAACAAGTTCAAGCTGCCCTGCAGTCCAAGTGTGCAACAGTGTTAACCCGTACTATCCGTCGGCGTCTGAATGAAAAGGGACTGTATGGTAGGAGACCCAGGAAGACCCCACTTCTTACCCCGAGACATAAAAAAGCCAGGCTGGAGTTTGCCAAAACTTACCTGAGAAAGCCTAAAACGTTTTGGAAGAATGTTCTCTCTTTTTGGGCAAAGGCATCAACATACAGTTTACAGGAGAAAAAAAAGAGTAATTCAAAGAAAAGAACACGATCCCTACAGTCAACCAAGGCGGAGGTTCCCTGATGTTTTGGGGTTGCTTTGCTGCCTCTGGCACTGCTTGACCGTGTGCATGGCATTATGAAGTCTGAAGACTACCAACAAATTTTGCAGCATAATGTAGGGCTCAGGGTGAAAAAGCTGTGTCTCGCTCAGAGGTCATGGGTCTTCCATCAGGACAATGCCCCAAAACACACTTCAAAAAGCACTAGAAAACGGTTTGAGAGAAAGCACTGGAGACTACTAAGGTGGCCAGCAATGAGTCCAGACATGAATCCCATAGAACACCTGTGAAGAGATCTAAATTAAAAATGGCAGTTTGGAGAAGGCACCCTTCAAATATCAGGGACCTGAAGCAGTTTGCCAAAGAAGAATGGTGTAAAATTCCAGGAGAGCATTGTAAGAAACTCATTGATGGTTACCGGAAGCGGTTGATCGCAGTTATTTTGTGCAACCAAGTATTAGGCTGAGGGTGCCAACACTTTTGCCTGGCCCATTTTTGGAGTTTTGTGTGAAATGATCAATGTTTTGCTTTTTGCTTCATTCTCTTTTGTGTTTTTCATTGAAGACAAATTAAATGAAGATAATACCGTATATACTCGAATATAAGCCGACCCAAGTATAATCTGAGGCCCCTAATTTTACCCTCCAAAACTAGGGACACTTATTGACTCGAGTATAAGCCTAGGGGGAAAAATGAAGCAGACCCTCATCACGGTATACAGCCCCTCTCATCATGATAAATGGCCCCCCATTACTGGTATATAATCCCCCATCACTGGTAAATCGGACCTCCATCACTGGTATATAGGACCTCCATCACTGGTATACAGTTCCCCCCCATCAGAGGTTACAACCCCCATCAGTGGAATACAGACCCATATCAGTGGTATATACAGGCCCCCCATCAGTGGTATATACAGGCCCCCCATCAGTGGTATATACAGGCCACCACTCAGTGGTATATACAGTTCCCCCCCATCAGAGGTTACAATCCCCATCAGTGGAATACAGCCCCCCATCAGTGGTATATACAGGCCCTCCCTCAGTGGTATATACAGGCCCCCTTCAGTGGTATATACAGGCCCCCTTCAGTGGTATATACAGGCCCCCTTCAGTGGTATATACAGGCCCCCTTCAGTGGTATATACAGGCCCCCTTCAGTGGTATATACAGGCCCCCCAGTGGTATATACAGGCCCCCTTCAGTGGTATATACAGGCCCCCTTCAGTGGTATATACAGCCCCCCAGTGGTATATACAAGCCCCCTTCAGTGGTATATACAGGCCCCCTTCAGTGGTATATACAGGCCCCCTTCAGTGGTATATACAGGTCCCCTTCAGTGGTATATACAGGCCCCCTTCAGTTGTATATACAGGCCCCCCAGTGGTATATACAGGCCCCCCCAGTGGTATATACAGGCCCCCTTCAGTGGTATATACAGGCCCTATTCAGTGGTATATACAGCCCCCCCAGTGGTATATACAGGCTCCCCCAGTGGTATATACAGGCCCCCCCAGTGGTATATACAGGTCCCCCCAGTGGTATATACAGGTCCCCCCAGTGGTATATACAAGCCCCCCTAGTGGTATATACAGGCCCCCCCCAGTGGTATATACAGGCTTCCCCCAGTGGTATATACAGGCCCCCCCAGTGGTATATACAGGCTCCCCTAGTGGTATATACAGGCCCCCCAGTGGTATATACAGCCCCCCCAAGTGGTATATACAGCCCCTCCCCCCAGTGGTATATACAGGCGCCCCCCAGTGGTATATACAGGCCCCCTCCCCAGTGGTATATACAGGCCCCCTCCCCAGTGGTATATACAGGCCCCCTCCAGTGGTATATACAGGCCCCCTCCAGTGGTATATACAGGCCCCCCCTTGCTGCCGCACACCTGTAAAAGAATAGCTCATTCATACTTATCCTCCTCGCTGTCACCGCACATCCTCCAGTCTTCTTCCTGCTTGTACCCGGCGTCATGTGACGGCGCAGAAGCAAAGAAGTCATTGCTGCTGCTACCTCCGGGTACAAGCAGGAAGAAGACCAGAGGATGCGCGGTGACAGCAAGGAGGAGAAGTATGAATGAGCTATTCTTTTACAGGTGTGCGGTAGCAAGGGGGGGCCTGTATATACCACTGGGGTGGGAGCGCTGACAGTGCAATGTAATATGCAACGCTCCCCCTGCCGCTGATGGGCAGGGGGATGCAGTGCATATTGCATTGCACTAATGAGCGGCCCAACGTGACCGGCCGCTCCTATTACAGCCTCCCCCCACCTGCTCCAGCCCCCGGACACCATTCCCCCCCACACAGCCGTCAATGACTCGAGTATAAGCCGAGGGGGTCACTTTTCAGCACAATGTTTGTGGTAGAAAACTTGCCTTATACTCAAGTATATACGGTAATATCAAATGTGTGATTGCAATCATTTTCAGGAATAAACTGAGTATTATCTGACAGAATTGCAGGGTGTCAATACTTTTGGCCACAACTGTACATTATTTCAACCTAACACGACTCTTCTAAACAAAACTGCCATCTAAAAATTAAATCATACAGTGGGTGAAGTAAGTATTGAACACATTTTAAGTAAAATATATTTCTAAAGGTACTATTGAAATGAATGTCTCACCAAATGTCGGTAGCAATCCATCCAATCCATAAAGAAATCAAACCTCAGATGTCCATAAAAAAAACACATGCAGAAAGAGATACAAAAAGTCATGGAAAGTCATGACACCAGCTAGAATCTATTAATAATTAGAAAGCAATCCTGCTACTTAGTGAAAAAATAATGTTAGCTGGTTCAACTGATGGCATATAAAAGGGTGTCTCATTACCAAGGTGTCAGACAAAAAAACATCTCATGATGGGTAAAATTAGTGAGCTGGGGAAGCATTGCCTAGCGGGCAATGTAAGTGGAAGCAGTAGGAGTTCTCCCGCCGAACAACCTGCGTTTATCCTTTACATCCCCGATATTTGCGGCTCTTCAGAGACCGGAGCAGTAGGAGATAATCCCTTGCACCGGCAACAGGCGCCTTGTGACCCCAGGGTGCAGCGATGACCCACAGGTTACAGCGGGACGCGGGAGTGGGAGATGGAGGTAGCTCCCAAGATGGCAACGATGCGAGGGAGGCAGACGCAAAGGAGAACGCTGCATGTCAAAGGAGGATGGTGGCGGCCGTGAAGTCGGGGCAGTTTTCCAGAGGCTCAATGCTGCATAAGGTCGGTATAGGAGCAAAGAACCAC
Organism: Allobates femoralis; assembly: GCA_033576535.1. NCBI lineage: Eukaryota > Metazoa > Chordata > Amphibia > Anura > Aromobatidae > Allobates > Allobates femoralis. The sequence continues at coordinate 428,899,316 of JARQOC010000004.1, read as the reverse complement.
CTGTGGAGAGCTACAGAAAGATCTAGGCAGGTACAAGTTTTTCAAAGAAAACACTGAGCATTGCACTCAACCTGCACAGATTGTATGCACGCTCACCACGCAAGTCTTCATTCTGAACAAAAAGCATGTCAAGCGCGTTTTAAAGTTTGCTCAAAAACATTTAGACAAGCCTGTGAAATACTGGGAGAACAGAGTTTGGTCAGATACACATAATGTTTTGAGGCCAAAAGGCACTGCAAATCACCCAAAAATCAACGTGCCAACAATGAAGTTTGCAGATGGAAACATCATGGTGTGGGGAAGTATTTCAGCATAAGGCTATATTCAGACTGTGCATTTTTTTTCTCTTCTGTTCTGCTGCATTTTTAGCTGCAAAACAGGAGTTGTAGAAAAAAAAAAACGCACCCAAAAAAACGGATCAGTTTTTGGAAGCGTTTTTTGATCCATTGTTGACTGCTGCATTTCCCCCCACCCCCCCTTCCCCATTTTGAAGGACTCCTATGGGAAGTATGCAGGAGAAAAACGGCATGTCAATTTCCAAAATGGAGCTCTCCTAAAGTGAAAAAAACAGATCACGTTAAAAGAGCACAGTCTGAATGGCAAAAATGGAAACCCATAGACTTTGCTGGGATGTCAATACAATAGTTACAATAGTACAATAGTTTGATAGCCACCCAGAGTAGGGAGCACAATGCATGGACTGGGCACACAGGCAGATGCATGAGATTTTAGCTGCGGACCTTCTGATGTATCCTAGTAATGTAACACTAAAGATGGCATACATTCATACTAAACAGAGATAACAACAAAAGTGGCACTGTAAGAAGTTTGATAGGCACTGACCAGTTCTCTTAAAGCTGCAATCCAATCAAACTCAAACCCTGGGTAGTTTCACACTACCACTTTTTTTCATCCCGCAGGGATCCAGCGTAAACCACATCCCACAGCATCAGTTTTAAATTGTAAAATCTAATAAAGCCAATGACGACTGCACCGGTACTATAATGGATCCATGAGTCATCTCTGGCCGCATCAGGTTTTTGTAGATTTTTTTCTGGATCTTTTTGAGTATCCTCCAAAAGATAGTTAGACAGATAGATATACATAGAGCTTACCAGTCTCCTGCTCTCTCGCCACTTGCTTCTGGGTCCTCCATTAAGCTTCACAAATGTTTGCTGCACTAAACTGCAATGGCCAATCACAGATGCTCACGGTCTGCACTCCCACAATCTGTATCGGTGTCTATGGTTGGTTGTCATACACAGTGTATGTCAACCATACTGCCGTCGTAGTGTGTAAAATAAATAAATAATGGGAAAAAATGTGGAGGGCTTCGCTGTATTTTGCATTCACAGCACAGATAAAGCAGACAGCTGCCACACTCAGCTGCATTGTTTTACCTTGGCTGGCTCCTTAGTTCACCTGGCTGTGTGTTTTAGGTCATTGTCATGATGGCAGACCCAGCCACGATCCATCTTCAATGCTCTTACTGAGTGAAAGAGGTTGCTGACCAAAATCTTTCCTTCAATACGGTGCAGTTATTCTGTCTCCTTTGCAGAAAAGCATCCCCAAAGTATGTTGTTTCCTCCCTCATGCTTCATGATTGGGACAGTGTTCTTGAGGTTGTACTAATCCTTCTTACTCCAAACATGCCGAGTGGAGTTGATACCAAAAAGTTCTATTTTACTCTCATTTGACCACATGAACTTCAGCCATGCCTCCTTTGGACCATCCAGATGGTCATTGGCACAGTTGAAACAGGCCTAGACATATCGTGAGCAGGGGGACCCAGTGTGTTCTCCAGGATTTTAATCCATGATGGTGTAGTGTATTACTAACAGTAACCTTCTTAGACTGTAGTCCCAAATCTCTTCAGGACCTCCCATGTAGTTATGGGCTGATACCTGAACTTTCTCAGAATCATCCGTACCCCACGAAGCAAGATCTTGCATTAAGGCCCCAGACCGAGAAAGATTGATAGTCATCTTGTGTGTTTAGCATTTCCTAATAATGGCACCAACAGTTGCTGCCTTCTGACCAAGCTGTTTGCATTTTGTTTTGTAGCTCATCTCAGCCTTGTGCAGGTCTACAATTTTGCCTCTCGTGTCCTTAGATAGGTGTTTGGTCTTGGCCATGGAGGAGAGGTTGGAGTGTGACTGATCGAGTAAGTGGACAAGTGTCTTTTGCACATGTAAGAAGTTCAAACAGGTAAAATTAATACAGGTAAAGAAGGAAGTGTAGTATGACTTCTTAAAGAAAAACAAAACAGGACAGTGAGAGCCAGAATATTTGGTTGTTGGCAGGTTATCAAATACTTTTTTCACACAATACACAATGTAATTATTTAAAAGTCATCTAATGTGATTATATATATTTATTTTTTTTTAAGATTCTGTCCCTCAAAGTTGAAGTGCAACTGTGATAAAAATAAAAAACCTCGCCATTCTTTGTAGGTGGAAAATCTTGCAAAATCATCAGTGTATCGAACACTTATTTACCCTGCTGTATCAGCCTGCCCACTCCACTCTCCTTGGGCCAAGATTCTGCTACTTTATTGCTCTGCACAATCACCTACACACTACCTATTATATCCATTCTGCTAATAAAATTGTTCCATGTTTTCCTATACAGTGGAACCTTGATTTGCGAGTAACTTTATTTTGAAAGACGAACTGCCATTTCTGAAAAATTGTAACTTGCTTAACAAGCAATTATTTTGATTATGAGCATCTGGCCGGCATTGCGCATGTACTGCGCATGTGTGATGCTTATTACTATATACTGATTATACAGGAGGTACAGTATCTAGCCACCTGCCACCGTTGCAGCTGTGAGAACTCAAGAGTGCCACTGTCAACCCGCCGCTCTGAGCACTCTTAGCTGCTGTACAAGTACGGGAGCCGCTGGCAGCAGAGAGAGCTCAATGAGTCTCTGTCCGCCAGCAGCTGCTCATGTCTGATTGGTTAGGTGACTTTTCATACATGTACGGTGGCTGAGTGACCTCAGTGCAATGCCCGATGGCCAGGAATATAGCGGCGCAGCAGCGGATTGGTGAGAGTGTGTGTGTGTGTTTTTTGTTAATGGGGATGGTGGGGGCTGCAAGGCGATGATGGGGGCTCTAGGCAGATGATGGGGGGCTCTAGGGAGATGATGGGGGCTCTAGTGAGATGATGGGGGGGCTCTAGGGAGATCACGGGGGCTGCAAGGGATCACGGGGGCTGCAAGGGGATCACGGGGGCTGCAAGTGGAGCACGGAAGCTGCAAGGGGAGCACGGGGATCACGGGGGCTGCAAGGGAATCACGAGGGCTGCAAGGGGAGCACGGGGGCTGCAAGGGAATCACAGGGGCTGCAGGAAGATGATGGGGCTGCAGGAAGATGATGGGGGCTGCAGGGGGATGATGGAGATGATGGTGGCTGCAGGGGGATGATGGAAGCTACATGGGGATGTAATAATTTTACAGTTCTGGAAGTACATACCGGTATATGTGAATACAGTAGATATTTTTGGGTTGTGGAACAAATCGTCTGTGTTTCAATTATTTCTTATGGGAAAATTTGCTTTGATATTCAAGCGATTTCATTTAAAAGCACACTCCTGGAACGGATTATGCTTGTAAATCAAGGTTCCACTTTATCACTGTTGCCCAACTTCAGTCCTAAAGAGCCATCAACAGATCATGTATTCAAGATTTAGTCAATAGTGCAGAGGTGATAATGCAATCACCTGTCCAATACTTAAGAAATCCTCAAAACATTTTTAGATTTCTTTGATGTTCATTCATTTTGCTAATTGATAAAAAAAAAAACGAAAACATAAAACTATTAACACTTCTATTTTATAATGTATTCTTACTTTATATGCCTGCCTAAAACTTTTGCACAGTACTACATATCTGAGGTATTGATAAATAGTTGGTCTTGAATATTTCTAGCAGACAAAAATGAATCTCGTTTCTATGGAAACAAGTAATACATCTGACAAGTGCACATGCTAAATTTTTGCAGAAAGGTTATGTGATTTTGAAATTTTGATTTAACCCCTTCACGACAGTTGACTAAAGTTTACGTCAATGTCGGGAAGAGGTTCCCGCAAAAGGCCATAAATGTACATCACGGTGATTATATAAGCACAGCCGCGGCCCGGCACCATTTAACATCCACACTTGCATTTGCAATCCTGCTACTGCATCCTGTTTTTCATCCTGAAAACCTGATCAGGTACCTGACCCATAGACTCCAAAGTTAACATTTGTTTGCCTAAGTGCAATCCATCTACTGGATCCAGTTTTTGAGATGTCAGGTTCTAATAGGGTCTGCAATGTTTTTTGATGTTTGATCAAATCTGATCCTTTTTTTTTTTTTACATGGGACTCTATGGGAAATGGATCAGGTACTGGATGGCACATACAGGTACCATCAGGTACAGGATCAGGTACCTGATCCGGTAAAAATGCCTCAAAAATGACCAGGGGAAAAACTGGATCCAGTAATGCATCCAGTTACTGGATGCAGGCTCCAAAGTGTGGCCCCAGCCTAAATGATGCAATCAATATCGATCACAGCATTTAGAGGGCTGGAAGAGGGAGGGGGCCTCACTCTCCCACCCATGCGAGGTCCTAATGGTAGTAATGGCCACCTGAGGTTGTTAAAAGTCAAAGAGGTACTAAGTAAAAGAGAAAAAGTAAAAATATTTAATAAAAAAAATCACTAAATGAAGAAAAAATGGAAACAATATTACATCAATAAATATGTATATTTATGTAAAAAATAAAAATAACCACAAAAGATAATTTAGTTATGCCACATCTGGAAAAACCCAATCTATAAAACTGTCCAACTTATTTAACCCCTTCCATACCCTATGCTTTTTCATCAAATGTCCCAAAAAAAAAGTGAAGTACAATGCGATAAAAAAAAGTCAAATGTAAACAGAGATGGTATGTCTGAAAACATATTTTTGTCCTGCACAGAAAAAACCTGTCAAACAGCTCAATTACCAGAGAAATAAAAACAATAGCTCTCAAAATATAGCAATGCATAAACAATTATATTTCCTATAAAATAGTTTTCATTGGGGAAAAGCAGCAAAACATAAAAAATATAAATAAATCTGGTATCGCTGTAATTATACTGACCCGAAGAATAAGGATATCTTATCACTTTTACCACATGGTGAATGGCATCACTGACAAGGTTTGCATTGGACCTTGTGATATACTCAGTACTGTGTTATTGAAATGAATCTCCAAAACGTACAGAATAAATCACTATCGAAGACTACCGAAGAGTCACCTCTAAAGATAGCAACGTGGTTAACCTTTCCTTTCCTGATATCCCGAAGATGGCAGTAAAACTCGGCTCACATTTATCCTGGGCTCTAGGCTGTACGCTTACACCAAGGTTTCTGTGTAAATTTCTGAAATATGTGATTCACTTGAAACCCCGACAGATGATTCCCTATAATGAGGCAGAGAGAGGACACTGTGAACTTTTGCGCCCTATAATCTGGTGGTGTCTGTCATTTTAACCCCATAGCGAAGGGAGCAAGGAATTGGTCTGTTGCGCCCCCCAGTGCCTGAAAATCTTCAGGGTTCAAGCTATAGGTGGTAGCCGAGACCATTCAGATTGTGAATCAGGCAGTGTTTTCCCTGGTGTCTGTCAAGTAATGATCACATTACAAAACAAAATCATCGCCGGTAAAAAATGCTTTCTCTTTCATCTGACATGATTTCATCTGTCTCTTTCATCCGACATGGTTACACATGTTGCATAAAAGAGACATATTAACCCCTAAGACACCCAAGACTCCTGGTACTGATACTCTCCCACCCCCACCCCTCCCCCAGAGTATCGCAAAATGGCAGAGGCGTGTTGGAAAACATGCCGCCTCCCCTGCATCTCCATGCAATCTGACATGTAAGATCACATAGAGAGGCCATCCCCAGTCCTCCCCGCAGTGACACCAGCCTTCAACCCATTCACCCCCCTGCACGCAGCCACCGCTGCCTCCTCTGAAACTCCATCTGATCTGATGTGAGATGAAGTTTGCAGACCACAGTACCCCAGTCACGTCTCTCTGGTCCCCAAGTTATAAGATGCCCCCATATGCTATAAAACTGAGAATCGTCGCAGGACCGCCCCCTGCACTACATAGGACGTCGCAAAGTAATAAAGTTGGGATCTAAATACATGTCTGTGTTTTCTTTTCTAAGAAAAAATATTTTTCTCTGTATATTTTCTTGTATTCTTTACTATTTACTAGAGACTCCTAACAGCCAGGTATAATATTGGCCTGACATTAGGAATCTCGGGCTTAGTGCCAGCTGACAATACAAAGCTGGTATTAACCCAATTTACCACCGCTATACGGCATCTGGAAGAGTCAGATACAGCGCCATTTTCTTGGGCGACTGCAGTGGAGGAATCGCCAGAAAGCTTGGACCACCCTATGCTGAGGAATCAAGCTCCCAGCTGCCTGGTTGTACCTGGCTGGGGCAAAAATATGGCAAAACCGCATGTCATTTTTTAAAATTATTATTTCATGAAATAATAATAATAAAAAAGGGCTTCCCTATTTTTTCAGTTTCCAGCCAGGTAAAATTAGGCAGCTGGGGTTGGTGGCAGCCTGTACCTGCTGTACCTGGCTGAGACCAAAAATACGGCAAAGCCCAACGTTGTATGTTTTAAAAAATTAATAAAGTAATAATATAAAAAATTTATTTTTGATTGCCAGCCAGGTAAAACTAGGGAGTGGGTGGCAACCCACAACAATCTGTGTGGCTAAGCAACACTGAACGGCCACATGTGGGTATTGACATGTTCAGCAGAAAGTGTGACAATTTTTTATGCCATTTTTTACCCATTTTCTCATGTGAAAATGTAAAATCTGGGCCTAAAACAAAATTTTTGTGCTAAAGAATAAACTTAACTCTTCAATACTCAAAGGTACAAAATTGTGTTACACACCTGTGGTGTTAATATGATCACTGCATGCCTATATTAATTTATTGAGGGCTTTCAAACAAGGTAACTTATGGGAGTCGCAACCTGCAAACCAGAACACCAAAATATGAACCATGATAGTGAAGAGCTTTACACTGTGCCTGAAAAGTATTACTTGATTACATGTAGAGTATTGGCACCACTCAAGAGAAATAATGGGGCTAAAACAACATCATTTCTTCACCGCCTCTTGGTGTAAAATTGTGGGAGGCACAGATGTCTACATGCTTACTGCGCCTCAAAATAAATTAATTGGATAATGCAGTTTGTAAAATGGGGTCAATTATGGAGGAGGGGAAATTCTGCTCCACTGGCACCGTGGGGGCTCTGCTAATGTGACATAGCACCATCAAACCACTCCAGCAATCCAAATTTCAACATGGTTTTTATTCCCTTTAGAGCTTTGCACTGTACCCCAAGAGTAGTTTTCAAACACAGACAGGTTATCGGTGTATTCAGAAGAAATTGTGTAACAAATTGTTCATTACTTTTTTGCTATCCCTTTTGAAAACCGAAACTGGGCCTAAAACATTTTAAGTAGGAAAAAAAAAGGATTTTTCTGAACTCCGTATAAACTCTCTTTCAGCTCCACATGAGGCACAATGGACCATGGTGGTAATGCCGATCCCATAGAGCTGCACAAAGTTAAATGTAAAGTTACTCGAACCTCCGCAGTACACCCCTGGCTGGGCTACGACCACCTTCAACCTTTAGCCTGAACCGCTAGGACGCATTACAAATCAATATGAAAGAGACACTGAATCATGAAACACTTCCAATGAATCAACGATCATTGAGACCGCCAAAAGGGAGGGTCTCCCCATATGGCTCAGAAAAACGATTTTACGGTGAGTACGCAAAAAAAAAAAAAAAAACATTTTTGCTATCGCCTCATTGGGTGGAATAAATGACGTCCTAAAGCATTCCCTGGGGGAAAAGAATTTACTGCCACTAGATCTAATTGAACAGACCCAGTTTCCAAAGCAGGTCTAACTACGTTGACATGTGCAATCCGGCCTAGCCAGGACATCACCAATGGTAACCATCACTGACGGCTTACGGTACTTTGAAGTGTGTTGCATTGTCTGGGCAACTGCAGGGAGATCGCCTGCACGCTTGGCACACTAGCTGGGTTTGCCGACTGGCCGGATTGCTACCAAAAATGGCAACGAGCTTAATCGCTAGTAATGGATACACTTCTTGAGATATAATAATCAAGGATACCAATTTTCAAGGCACAGGTATCTTAGGCAGCCTGGCCCCTTACAGGGACCCTGGGCAGAATAAACCTGCCGATGTTCCAAAAAGGAAAGTCCCACCGTGTATGTTTAGATATAAAGTAACAAAGTAAAGTAATGCAATTTCTTTCCACCGGATGCAACCGGAGGGGTGGACCAAACAACAGAGTGTTACTAATTAACGAACATTGGTATTACCTTGTGAGGAAAGTGGAAACTTGTGAGCCAAGTACCACCTTTGTCTTGATGAAAAACAGAAATGGCCTACGTGCAAAGAAGCACACTCTAACTCAGGAGAATGCCTGATGGACATAATGGGTAATACTCTGTCCATAAAATTTATGAGAGTTAAAACGTTAACTTAGGGGCTTGAAAGGAACTTGTCCTACACAAATATCGAACTTGTTACGCTTGAGAACACTGGACTAGAAATTCTAATTAGCGGCAAGTCGGCATTGATATGACTGGAAAGTAGCATAGATTTGCTTTCTAAGGCGGCATGAAAAGCTAAGAGCAGAACTGACTTGAGGAACTGAGAAGCCAACTGGAATGGACACGAAAGGGGAACAGAACATCATCTTGCATCAGAGAAGAAAAGCTCATCATTACGGTGAGAAACAGTCGATACTGGTTCCGAACCCGGACAGACTGGTTCGGACCGTAGTCTGGGAGACCGTCGGGCACACAGAACCAGGTTTCAACAGCCACGCCAGTCAAATTCAGGATGTCATGCGATTAGCTGCACCAATTCAGCGTACCAGGCGTCCTGGGCCAGGCTGGGATCAGTTGGGTATTAGACTTTACGTGATCTTCTATTTCTACCCTCGACGTAGTAAGTGGGAGTGGAGGGAAGATGTATGGCAGATGGAACTGACGCCAGGAGCATCCAGTGCGTCCACTCTGATGGACAATGGATCATGTGACTGAGCAATGAACACGGGCACCTTGGCATTAGCCAAAACGCCATCAGATCCACGTTGGGCATCCCCCAGTAGCAGCATATCTGGTGAAACACTTCAGGGTGGAGAGACCATTCGCCAGCATGCCAGGCCTTGGTGGCTGAGGAAGTCAGCCGCCCAATTCTCTACCCCTTGAATGTGCACTGCATGAGATTGCTCGAGCTGCCGCCTGCGATGCTACTACTTAGCTTTAAAGGAATAGCCCGCCGAATAGTGAAATGCTGCTTTGGCTGGCGAGTGCCGCCCAAGACTATGAGTAGCTACTGCTGTAGCATTCCGACTGAATGGTGATATGCTGCCCGCCAGAAGATAGGATGAAAGATTTGTGAGGTTTGAAGGCAGTGAGATGCTCGATATCTCCAAAAGATCTATCATAAGACTGACGTCCTGGGTATTCAACACCTGCCTTAGCACAGTGTGGTGAGGTATACTGCATCCGCACCTAGTAGGCTGGCGTCCGTGGTGAGGACTAGCTAGTCCACCGGAAGAAAGTGTGGCCCTTGGATAAGGATGCTGGCAAAGCCATCAAGGAGAGCATGCCTGACGTGGGCGTCAGGCGGAATGTCTTGTCCAGGGAAAAGGGGATCTTGTCCCAGCAGACAGAAGAGCCATTTGCAGTGGCCGCAGGTGAAATTGGGCGAAGGGGATGGCCTCTATTGCGGCAACCATACTTCCTAAGACCCTCATGCTGAAACAAATTGGAGTGTGAGGAAGGAGGGAGAAGAGTGAGGACTACCTGACGTAGGGCAGACCAAGCCTCGGTAGGTGTCTACGGTCATGCTGAGAAATGTGATCAACTGTGCCGGGATTGGAGACTACCTTTGCAGATTTACTAGCCAACCTAGGCGAAACAAGGTGGTCCACAGTGATCTGGAGACAGTCTGTGCACTCCTGAAGTGAGGGAGCTTTGATTAGGAGATCGTCATGGTAAGGCAAGACGACTACTCCTCTGGAATGCAGGACACTCATGGCAGCCGCCATGACTTTCGTGAAGACCCTTGGGGCGGTAGCGAGGCCAAAAAGAAGTGAAGGTCCTGTACCGCAAAGCGGAGAAATTGTTGGTGAGCATGAACAATGGGGACATACAGATATGCGTCTCTTATGTCTATGGAGGCGAGGAATTCCCCTTCCTCCATAGATGAGATGATGGAGCGCAGAGACTTCATTCTGAACCACCGCACGCGAACATATTTGTTCAGATGTTTGAGGTCCAAAATGGGACGTACTGACCCATCTTTTTTGGGAACCACAAAGAGGTTGTAGTAGAAACCTTTAAAGTGCTTGGCTTCCGGTACGGAGATGATTACGCCCACCTGTTGGAGCGAGTGTATCGCTTTGAAAAAGGCGCGAAGTGCCTTGGTGGATGGTGGGGGTTGAAGGGGAAGAAGCGGTTGGTGGGTGTGAAGTAAACTATCTGGAACACGAGATCTTGAACCCATCTGTCATCTGTGGCAGATAGCCAAACTTGACTGAACAGCTGTAAGCAGCCGCCAATGGTGGGGGGTGTCTTCTAGCGAGCAATGAGAGTCAGGAAGAGGAGAACCAATGGGATCTGGACTCTCTAGGTTTAGATTGTCTCTGTCTGGGCTGCCAGGAAGAATTTGTTTTGAATAACTGGGCAGGTCTGTCCCTATGTGGAGGTCTGGTAGACCACCCATCCGAAGGAGTTGCGAAAGGAACGAAATGTAGACTCAGGTTGTCTGAAAAAGGGGCGTTTTGGCTTATGCTGTGGAAGGGAGGTACACTTTCCACCCGTGGCGTCCGAGATGAGCTTGTCAAGGCGTTCGCTAAATAGGTGATTGGAAAGATAGGGGAGACCGTTCAGTGATTTCTTTAAAGCTGAGTCAGCTCGCCACTGAGCCAAAGTGCCCTACAGATGGCAATGGTATTGGAGGCAGCAAAGGCTGTGCAGATGGTTGTTTCTAAAGAGGCCTGTATGAGGGAGTTTGCCGCGGCGGAGATCTGAGTGGTTATGTCGTTGAATTGTTGAGGAAGCTGAGAGTCTTGTAAGGATTTTTGCAGGGTCTCAGCCCAGACCATAATTGCCTTGGCAACCCACACGGATGCAAAGAAGAGTGAAAGGGAGGATCCTGCCACCTCAAAGGCAGAACGTGCAAGCTGCTTCCACCTGTCAGTTTGATCCTTGATGGAGGATTCGTCTGGTAGGGATAGCAGTGTTTTGACCAAAAGGCGAGATACGGGTGGGTCAACATATAGAGAGTCCGCCCAGGCTTTGGGAAGGGCCAAAGCGAAGGGATATCGGGCTTTGAAGGTCTTGCGGTTACTGAAGTGACTGTCAGGCTTCTCCCTCTGTTTAGTCAGAATAGCCTGAAATTCTGGATGGTCAGCAAAGATATTTTGTGGTCTCTTTGCTCTCCTAAAGGACACTGCGTGGTCCAGAGTTGAGGAGGGAACAGTATCCACATTTAAGGTAAGGTTGATCACTGCTATGAGCGCGTCAATGGACGCATGATTGTTAGAGGGAGCCGTGTCAAGGGAATCATCTAGGTCTGGACAGCATTCACCATCTTCTGGTTCATCAGAAGAGGTAGCGTGTGGTCTCTGATCCCGGGAGGGGAAGCCATGAGATCCGTGAGAAGAGACAGGGGACACGTTCCTATGGGATCTTTTCCTGACCACGACTGCAGACGTGGTAGGCGCCCTGCAGGCCAGTGATGAACCCTCTAGAGAGGGATCATCTGCGTCTACTCTGTCCTGGGGGCCAGTGTTGCTGGGGGAACGGTACTGCATGGCCTGGACCAGGTTTTGGGATAGCTTTTCCATGGATTGGGTCAAGAATAGTGCCCATTCCGGTGGGCTTCTAGCTTTCTTATTGACATGCACACTAGTTCGTAATGTTGCTGTAGATCAGTCAATGCGCATTCCACCGTGGGATGCAGAGCATTCCTTGCTGTGCCTACCAAGCTGGAGCTAATGCTGAGATTAGGATGTCGTAGCACTGTTATACTCCCTGTAGGGTCTCTGTCTTAGGGTGCTTTCACATAACGATTTTTGCATTTCCGATGCTGTCCGAAAAAAATCGGACAGCATCGGACCGATTTTCGGACCCCATGTATCCCTATGGGGATCGGACCGAATCGGATGTGCACTAAATGCCATCCGATTTGGTCCGATCCGATTCTGTCCGATTTTATTATCGGTGCTAAAATCGGAGCCTGCTCCGATTTTAGCACCGAAAATAAAATCTGACAGATTCGGATCGGACCAAATCGGATGGCATTTAGTGCACATCCGATTAGGTCCGATCCCTATAACATGGGGCCCTATGGAGAAGGGTCCGAGGAAACATCTATGTCTCCTCGGACCCCGTTTTACTGTACTGAGCATGCTCAGTACAGTAAAACTGCTCCTAACTAGGAGCACAAGTGTTAAAAAAAAAAAATAAAGGTTATTCTCACCTCCCCCCGAGCCCCCGCCGTCTTCCGCCATCTTCCTCTAGGTTCCCGGTGGCTCTCGCAGGCTGCCGGTGTCAGCAGAGGTGTACCTCTGCTGTTCAGGACCTGCGGTGATGTCACAGTCATGTGACCGCGGGTTCACCATGGTGAACCCGCGGTCACGTGACTGACATCATCGCAGGTCCTGTGTACAGCAGAGGTACACCTCTGCTGACACCGGCAGCCTGCGAGAGCCACCGGGAACCTAGAGGAAGATGGCGGAAGACGGCGGGGGCTCGGGGGGAGGTGAGAATAACCTTTATTTTTTTTTTTTTTTTTGCAGCCCGGCGCCGATTTTATGCCGGAATCGGGTGCCTATTTGGCACCCGATTCCAGGCATCAGAAGGGAGCCGATGCTGTCCGATTTATATCGGACAGCATCGGCTCCCTGAAAATCGGTATGTGAAAGAAGCCTTACCCTAGTATCTATCTATATGTATTGCAAATATATCCATTTATGGCATTTGCATTTAAACCTTAATACTTAGCCCTTATAGCAATTTTGATATGCATTCCACTGTGCAACGCATACTTCATTATGACCTTCATCTCATATGGGTTTTCATTTCCTCTTGCTCCATTATATCATTGGACTTCTTTATATTATATCCATTATATCCATGTATTAAATTTTTTTTAGTAGTGTGTCCGATCCTCATTGGTTGAGTCCTTTACAAAAACCTGCTTTCTTTTTTCTGTCTTCACTCCTTTACAAAGCTACTAGGTGAAATGTACGGCGAGGTCTGTGGTTGGAGATCGTGGAAATTTTAACATTATCAATAGTATCCGACTCATCCACAGTTACATCAGCTCTGCCCAGTGCTATCAGCTGATGGCTCCCACACAGCTCCCAATCTGCGATCTGTCTTCTCTCGGGAGCTGTGTGGAGGCCATCAGTTGATGGCTCTGCTCAGTGCTAATGTCACTGCAGAGAAGTCAGATAACAGATCAGAGGAGCTTGTGTGCTGACAGCCTGAGCTCAGCACTGTCCCTGCCTGAGGTAACCTAGAACTGATCAGCTGTAGTGTGAATGCTGTGTAGGCCCACCCACTTATATGGCCGTATTCATGTGTGGAGTTGAAGACTGATTTCCCTGACAATGAGCAAATGTCTGGTTTAGAAATATCAGAGGGGGCCCATCTTCTAGAAGGTTTTTGAAAGATTTCATTTATAAAGTATATTTGAAAGTTTATTAAAATCACACTTTCTCTACATTATTATTAGATAAAAATGTAAACGATAGTTGCACTTTAAAAGCTGCTTCTCTGGGAAGTGAAATATGCAAATTGTCTCTTTCACTGATTAGGGGAAATACTTGCTACTTAAGTGTTTGTAAACTACACAAAATCCCAATAAAATACATTTAAGTTTGTGAGCGTAGCATGAAATAATGTGGAGAGGTTCATGGGATATGAATACTTGAAAGCACTGTAAATATACATTTTTAAGTACACATATGCTTGGATTGCTAAATGGACAATTTCTTCCCTAGAAGCACAAGATGGCAGCAAGCACTATACAAGAGGCTAAAATATCCTTATTGAAATATTGCTCCTAAGGAAGTCCGTTACTGTTCCTACTCAGTACAATACCCCTTCCGTGGCCTCTAAACTGATGCTCCATAGTGGCCCCACAGTACATTCATTTCTACACAGTATGATGCTCCCACAATACCCTGCACCAAGTATAATGTTACCACGGTGTCCCCCACACTCTATTGACCCCAGTGTCCTACAACATAGTATGATGCCCACAGTGCCTTCCATCCTAGTATCATGACCCACAGTCCCCCCCCATCCAGGATAATACCAAGCACACACCAGTATGATACTTCCATAGTCACCAACTCAAACCTAGATTGGCCCCCCACACATAGTATACTGCCCCCCACACATAGTATACTGCCCCCCACACAGAATGTTGCCCACACTGGCCCACCGCACAGTATGATTGTCCTGACAGTACATTCCCCCAAAGCAGTTTGATCTATTGCAGTACATTCCCATGAATATGGTATGATGACCCCTAAACCAGTCCCACAAATGGTATGATGCCCCAATAGCCACATACACACAGACAGACACACACAATTTGATGCCCCACTGCTTCCTCAACAGGGTATGATTTCGCCCCTACCCTTTCTCATATAGCATGATGTCTCCACAGCCGAATAGCCCAGGAAGCAACCCTGATGGAATGGTCAGAATACGTAGGGAAAAAAGCTTCTTGAATGGGAAGCCAAATCCCCCTGCAAGAGTGGTCTTGGCGCTGCCGTCCCTTTACGGTGCCCTTCTGGTAGGACCCAAAAAAGGGAGTCCGACTTCCAGAAAGGACCTGTCCTAGAGACATAATTCTGGAGAGCACAGACCCGATCCAGGGAGTGCATAGACTTTTCAAAGCGGTGCAGCAGAGCCAGACAGAAGGATTGGAGAGAAATGTCCTCGTTCAAATGGAAGAGGAAACCATCGTGGGAAGAAAGGATGGTACCGGACGAGATACCCCCTTATCCTAGTGAAACTTGAGGAAAGCTGCCTTGCAGGAGAGGGCCGCCAGGTCCGATACCCGCCGAACGGAGGTGATCGACACGAGGAAAACCACCTTCTGAGAAAGAAGGCGGAGCGAAACTTCCCTGAGAGGTTTGAAGGGCGGCCCCTGAAGCACCTCCAGGTCTCAGGCCTCCAAGGGCCTCTTATATGGTGGAACAATTCGAGAGACACCCTGCAAAAAAGAACGAACCCGGGGTCTCGTGGCCAAACGGTGCTGAAAAGCACAGACAGAGCCGATGCCTGTCCCTTGAAGAGCCTAGGGACAGGTCTTTATCCAGCCCAGACTGAAGAAAACCCAGAATCGCTGGAATCGAAAACGCAAGGGAGGAAGACTTCCAGAGTCACACCAGGCGAAGAAATCCTTCCAAGTCCTGTGGAATATGCGGGCGGAGACAGGTTTTCTCGAGTTGGCCATAGGGCGCGCAACCTCTACCGAAAATCCCTCCCGAGTCAAAATCCAGGCCTCAAGGGCCATGCCATCAAACGAAGGGCCCCTGAGTTCTGGTGAAAAAAATGGGCCATGGGAGAGAAGATCCAGACGGTCCAGCCGGCGCCATGGGACATCTGCGGCGATCTGCGCGAGATCGCCGTACCATGGTCTCCTGGGCCAATCCAGGGCCACCAAAATCACCGGGACGCGCTTCATTTTGACCTTCTGGACCACTCTGGAAATGAGGGCCAGAGGAGGAAAGATGTAAGACGAAAATGTGTCCAAGTCTGGACCAGAGCGTCCGATCCCAGGGATCGCGGATCACGGGAGCGGGCAAAGAAGTTGGGAACCTGCGCATTCATACGCGACGCTATGAGGTCCACATCCGGAGTCCCGAAGCGACTGCAGATCTGTTGGAATCCTTCTGGATGGAAAGCCCATCCTCCTGAGGCAAGGCCCTGACGGCTGAGAAAGTCCGCCACCCAATTGTCGATCCCCGAGATGCGAACAGTCGAGAAAACTGCTCCGGAGGACTCGATCCAGCTGAGGATCAGTTCTACTTCCTGCATAGCAGACTTGCAGCGGGCTCCGCCATGATGGTTGACATATGCCACAGCCGTGGCATCGGCCGACTGAATGCGGATGTGACAGCCCTTCCGAGATGATCAAAACTTCGCAACGCCAAGGAGATGACCCAAATCTCCCAGAGATTTATGGGCAGAGAAGACAACGCCAGAGTCCACAAACCCTGGGCTATATGCTGGCAAAAAACCTGCTCCCCAGCCAAAGAAACTGGTGTCGGTGGCCAGCACATCCCACCGAGCTGGGAGAAGGAACTCCCCCGAGAGCAGCCATTATCGAAGAGACTGCCTCCTTTCCGCTGACGGATGGGATGTCCAAGGACGGGTGAACAGACTGCGTTTCCAGGCTGATAGCAGGGCCAACCGAAGTGGCCGGAGATGGAGTTGGACAAATGGCAGTGCGTCCAATATCGCCACCATCCTTCCCAGAACTCACCTTGCAAACCGGAAGAAGGGCGGGAGATGAGAAAAACATCCGAACTGCACAGCGCAGTAAAGTATCCTTTTCCTGGGGGAGAAGCACAAGTCCCCGAGATGTGTCCGGAACCATCCCCAGGAAAGTGAGCTTGCGGCTCAGTGTTGGCGAAGCCTGTGGTAGATTGAGCAGCCATCCCAGGCGCGAGAGAGTATCTACCGTGACGCATCCCCAAAGGACTGACCCTTGATCACCAGGTCGTCCATCAACCTGCAACAGAGAGTCCCATCTGTGGGGTCTGGAGAGGGACGGTGCAGCAGTCCGAACGCAGGCTACAACCCAGAGCCCCAACTGTGGGGTCTGGAGAAGGACGGTGCAACGGTCCGAATGCAGGCTACAACCCAGAGCCCCAACTGTGGGGTCTGGGGAGGGACAGTGCAGCGGTCCAAATGCAGGCTACAACCCAGAGCCCCAACTGTGGGGTCTGAGGAGCAAAAAGAGAAAATAACAAACAAACAAAACAAACAGTGTCTTGCCTCCTAAGACACTAAGCAAAAAACTGGCTGAGCTGTGCCAGTCAGGGGGTTATATACTGCTGATAGGAGCCACTGTGCTTCTTTTTCATTTGCTTAGTGTCGCCTCCTAGTGGCAGAATAGCATAACCTATCGTCCTGTGTCCCCCAATGAGGCGAAAGAGAAACTAGATTTATTTATGTTTGTTTTTTTTTTTAGGTTTGGCTACTAAAACGCTAAATGCTTTTTTACAAAGTATAAGTTTTCTTTTTTTGCATCACTGAAGTTTTAAGGCTATAGTTTTTTTTAACTTTTCTGCTGACAGTCAGGTGAGGGCTTGATTTTTGTGTGGGGTGAGTTGGAGTTTTTATTGGTACCTTTTTGAGTCACTGTTTTTTGTTTGTTTTCTATTCCACTTTTTGAGAGGCACAATCAAGAAACAGAAATTGAGGAATTGATTTTTTTTTACGTCGTCCATTCGGTCATAAAAGTGATCAGACAGATTTATTCCTGGGATCAGTACGATTACAGCGATGCCACTTCTATATAGTTTTTAATGTTTTTTCCGCTTTTACGCCATAAAAGCAATTTGATAGAAAAATTTCTTTTTGCATTGCGGTGTTCTGAAAACTGTAACATTTTTTATTTTTTCGCTGACCGAAGCAAGTGGCAGCTTGTTTGTTTGCGGGACAAGATGATGTTTTTCAATGACGCCATTTCTATTTACATGAGACTTTTTGATAGCTTTCGATTTCAATTTTTGTGGTGGTATGATGAAAAAGCATAATGTTTTTGCCACATTTTTTATTTATATTTTTTACTGCGTTTACTGAAGGGGTTAACTAGTTTAACAGTTTTATAGAGCTGGTGGTTGCAATGCAACAATACCATATATGTGTTTGTTTGTTTTTTACACAAATATATATATAATTATTTGAATTATATTGTCTCTTTTTTGCTCTATTTTTGTGGTTTGTTTATTTTTACATTAAGTTTTTTTTTTTTTAACTTTTAACCTTTTATTCTTCTAATCGCTGCTTTATTGTACTAATCGCCGATATAATCCATTGCAACGCACCAGAATTAGGGCCCTTTCACATCAGCGTTTTTTTCAAATCACGGCAGATGCGGTGAAAAAACCGCGTCTGCCGCGATTACCGCATACCGGCTGCACTTGCGGCACAGTTGCAGCGCGGTTGCGGTAAACGCCATACAAGGTATAGGCGGACTTGCAGCAGGTGCGGCAAGTGCGGTTTTGGCACTTGCGGCAGGTGCAGCCGCGAAAAAAAACGCACCTGCCGCAACCGTGCCGCAAGTGCAGCCGGTATGCGGTAATCGCGGCAGATGCGTTTTTTTTCAGCGCATCTGCCGCGATTTGAAAAAAACACTGATGTGAAAGGGCCCTTACAATGGATTATATGTCAGTCCTGGATTCGCATGGCGTGTGTGGCTCTCTGTATTCATGTGACCCAGGGGTCGCCATGACGACAACTCTGGGCTGCCATCGTAGCAATTAGGTTACTGTGATCACGTCACGAGGGTACTGATGGCTTGTGAGAGAAGTGTGCTCCTCTCTCTGCCACCTAAAGGCCGTTATTGCTATTGATCGTAGAATTTTAGGGGATTATACTGTCAGGAGCAAAGCGAGCACTAGTCCTGGCAGTCAGTGCTAGGTCTCAGCTGTCACATTAGAGTCGGTGGTGATCGCGCAGGAACAGTCGTGGTGACCGCAAAATCACTATGACATGCCCGATATATCATAGGTCAGACTTGTATGAAATACAGGGTACATCAAGGGTTGAGAAGGAATTAAGAAAAAAACAATGAAAAATAAATATTTCCCTCTAAAATGTTGGTTTAGCCACAATGTGTTCACTTTTACAGTAAAGAACATGAGAAAATAGACCCCACAAATTGTCATCCAGTTCCTTCTATGCATGTCGATACCCCACATGTGGTAAGAAACCTCAGTTTCGACAAACACCAGGGCTCAGAATGAAAGGATCAATATTTGAATTTTGTAACACACATTTGGTTGAAATAGATTGTGGGCACCATGTCACATTTGGCAGGACCCCTATGGTACCCAAGCAGTATATATTAATATAGTAGAAATCCCCAAAAGTGACTCCATTTTGTAAACTACAGCCCTAAAGGATTTTATTCGGGGGTATAGTGAGCATTTTGAACCCACAGGTTCTACATAAAATTTTATAACATTAGGTCGTCATATTGAAATTTGTTTTAACGCAAATGTTGCTTTTACCCCAAATGTTTTTATTTTTTGCAAGAGGTAACACGAAAAAGTATACCCTACAGGTTTGTTACCCACTTGTTTTGAGCGTGGCGATACCCCACATGTAGTCAAAAATCTGAATGTAGAAACAGCAGGCTTCGGAAAGGAAGCAGCAACATTTGATAATTACATTTCTAATGAACACGATGACATGGCAAGGTTTAAAAAGGAACAAGTGCCATTAGGTTTTTTTTTAGGGTAAATTTGTCTTGAATCGATTGCAGATGCCATGTCGCATTTGCAGAGACCCTGACATGCTAAAACAGCAACCCTCCTCCACCTCCCCAAAAGTGACCCCATTTTGGAAACTAGACCCCTCAAGGAATTTATATAGTGGTTATCTGAGCAGTATTTAAGTGGTTAATCGGCCCCCATTGGCTCTAAAACCAGTCGGAATAGATGCACGCAGCTGTTATCTGTTTTCACTTACGGGAGGGTGCTATTCACAATCTTTACCGCTGTTTTAAAACAGCATTGAGAAATAAGGCCCATCAACGGCAGGGTTGGAGTCGGTGCCCATATTGGGTGCAGTCGGAATCAGGGAAAATGAGGCGTCGGATTTGTGGTTTATTGACTTCACAGCCATAGTTGTGGAGTTGGTGTCCTTTTTGGTGACGTTGAAGTCAGATTCAGGGAAATCAAAGAGTTGTAGTCAAATGTTTTGCTTACCTGAGCCATAGCCCTGCTCAATGGCCGCCATTTTAAAGCGTATTGGCAGTTGTTAAGGGGTTAAGCATTTATGACAAAATCTGTAACCTTGTCAGGATAATAGACAACCTCTTTAACACTAGCATATTCTTTTATGTGAAGGCTTGGAGGTTTTCTTGATTTATTTTATTTTTTTTCCTTGGAGGGACAAAACAAGTTTGTGCAACACTCCACAAATAATCATCAGTTTATATATTGGCAATATATTCTGCAGTATTTTATAAAATCAGGCATTACATGGTAACAAACTTATTAAAGCAGATACACATTGTTTCACATCTAGAAAACAGAAAATAATTATTTGTTATTTCCCCGTACCTGGGCAGATTGTAATGTCTTCTTCCAGGGTAATCTCTGTATACTCCATACGGTGTCTGTCATTTCTCACAGCAGTTGGCGAAACAGCACTGCAAGAGGCAAATAAATTGAAGCTTTTCAATAGAATCATCTAAAATATAGCAAACACTAAAAAAGGCATAAAAAGATCATATCACAAAATAGGGATTAAATTGAGACAAGTGTAGACTTCCAATCTCATTTCATAATGAAAGTAGAGCTTTCAATAGGTGCCCTGGGTCATGTTTCAAGTGTAATGCTGAAGCCAATTTTCTCAGTCATTTTTTTTCTTATCAATTATTGTAGAAATAAAGGAATAGCTATTTTTGCTGTATTAATAACTCCTGTAATTTATCAAGGGTTGAGGTATGTGTTAGTATTTTCCCATTTTCATTATTGCTTTTCCCTGCATCTTCATCTTCCCGTCGATGCAGGCATATAAGGACTTGTGTATTGCAGGACATGTTTTTGTTTGGAATGAAATATTATATAATTTACAAAAAACACAAATAGAAAAAAAAAAACAGGATAAGACTATTTGGGGAGTTTTTTTTTTTATAATGTTCAATTTACAATAACGCCAATTTTGAACTATGAATGAGTGTGATTTTTGGGATGCCAAAGTTACAGTTTGTTCACTACATTTATTTATAAAAAAAAAAAAAAAAAAAAAAAAAAAGAGGTCTGCCTGAAACTGTCTCCCATAGTGCGCTCGTTGATATATATGAGACAGGCTTACCAAGAGCATTGGGGAATAAACACCCCGTTGCAAGGTGGAAAGGGCGCACAGAATAAGCCCACCACCGACCTCTACCGTATGACAGGTGCAGCCGCCTCACAGGAGTCCAGAGCGAGTGGTAGTTCTCTTAACACCATTAAACCACGTCAGGTGACTGCACGCTATTTGGATTATAAGGATAAGGAAAACGTCCTTCGTACCTATAAGAGCATGTGGATCCCCCTATTTATATGGAGAAACAAAGTTCAGATTTTTGGGGACTACTCTGCAGAGGTTACAAAAAAAAAAAGAAAAAAGAATTTTGTTTACGTACCGTAAATTCTTTTTTCTTTAATCATCAATGGGAGACCCAGACAATGGGGTTTAGGGCACTGCCCTCCGGAGGTCACACTAGGTACTACAAGTTTGTAGACACCGCCTCCTCCGCTTATAAACCCCTACCGCAGGGAACATCCTCAGTTTGGTCCATAAGCTGCGAGGAGGAAATAAACCACACCCGAAACATCGGGAAGAATGCCGTGCACAGACGGTGTAACAACCCGGCAAACACTGTCTCAACAGAGAACAGAGCAAATGCAAAACATGCAACGGAACAACTGGGTGGGTGCTGGGTCTCCCATTGATGATTAAAGAAAAAAGAATTTACGGTACGTAAACAAAATTCTCTTTTTTCTGGTCATCATAATGGGAGACCCAGACAATGGGGATGTCCTAAAGCAATACCCCAGGGCGGGAAGAGTTCCTCAACAAGACGGATAACACATGGTTCCCTTTAAAGGTGGGCAACCGCCGCCTGGAGAACCCGCCTGCCCAAACTTGCATCCGCAGAGGCATGGGCATGCACCATATAGTGCTTAGAGAAAGTGTGCAGGCTGGACCAGGTGGCAGCCTGACACACCTGTAGAGCAGACGCTCGATGTCGCAAAGCCCAGGAGGCACCAACAGCTCTGGTAGAGTGAGCCTTCAATCCCACCGGGAGAGGCAAACCAGAAGCCCGGTAAGCCTCTTGAATGGAAGCCTTAATTCATCTGGCCAATGTCGACTTTGATGCCGCGGACCCCTTACAGCGACCTGTCATAAGAACAAATAAGGAATCCGAACTCCTAAAGGAGGCGGTCCTGGACACATAAATGCGTATCGCTCTCACGAGATCCAGAGTATGGAGGTCGCGTTCAACCTGATAAACGGGAGCAGGGCAAAATGATGGGAGAACAATCTCCTGGTTCAGGTGAAAAGTTGAAACCACCTTCGGCAAGAATTCTGGCCGAGGACGCAACACCACCTTGTCTTGGTAAACCACCAGAAAGGGCGACTTGCACGAAAGTGCAGCCAATTCTGAGACCCTTCTCAGAGACGTAATTGCCACCAGAAAGGCCACTTTCTGAGACAGACGAGATAGAGAAACATCTCTCAGCGGCTCAAACGGTGGTCTCTGTAATGCCGCCAGGACCATGTTAAGGTCCCAAGGGTCCAGAGGTCTCTTGTATGGCGGAACCATCCGTGACACCCCCTGCAGAAATTGACGGACCTTCGGGAGGAGCGCCAATCGCCTGTCAAACAGCACTGAAAGTGCTGAAACTTGACCTTTCAAGGAGCCAAGGGATAATCCCAATTCCAAACCCGACTGTAGGAAAGCCAACAACGTCGGGATGGACAAGGGCCACGGAGACCGTCCACCAGAGGCACACCAAGTAAAAAAGATTTTCCACGTCCTGTGGTACATCTTCCTTGAGACTGGCTTCCTAGCCCGATTCATAGTGGCAACCACCGTAGGGGAGAAACCCCTGGATGTCAGTAGCCAGGCCTCAAGAGCCATGCAGTCAATCTGAGGGCCTTGGAATTGAGGTGGAAGAATGGGCCTTGCGCGAGTAAATCTGCGCGGTCTGGAAGAGCCCACCTGTGTCCGCCTGACAGCTGCCACAGGTCCGGATACCAGGACCTCTTGGGCCAATCTGGAGCCACTAGAATGGCTACCCTGCACTCCGACCTGATTTTCCACAGCACCCTGGGAATCAGAGCCAGAGGCGGGAACACATACGGCAGACGGAATCTGGACCAAGTCAAGACCAGAGCGTCCGCTCCCAGAGATTGGGGATCCCATGACCTCGCCATGTATTGTGGCACCTGATGATTCATCCGTGAGGCCATCAGATCCACGTCCGGAGAGCCCCATCTGCTGCAGAGTTCTCTGAAGACATCCGGATGAAGAGACCACTCTCCGGCGTCCATCCCCTGCCGGCTCAGATAGTCGGCCTCCCAGTTTTCGACCCCTGGGATGTGAACTGCGGATATCAGGCAGTTGTTGTCCTCCGCCCAGGATAGGATGCGGTGGACTTCGGCCAGAGCCTCTGCACTCCTGGTTCCTCCTTGATGATTTATATAAGCGACGGCCGTCGCATTGTCGGACTGAACCCGAAAGGGTTGTCCTGAGAGGAATCTCTGAAACGCCAGGAGTGCCAGAAAGACCGCCTTGATCTCCAGCACGTTGATCTGCAACGCCGACTCCGACTGAGTCCAGAGGCCTTGGGCCCTGTGGTGCAAGAACACCGCTCCCCAGCCCTTCAGACTGGCGTCGGTGGTCACCACTAACCATGACGGTTTGATGAAGGACCGGCCCCGAGACAAGTGATGTGGCTGTAGCCACCACTGCAGGGAATCTCTGGTCGGTTGGGAAAGGGTCACCAGCCGATTCAGAGAAATCGACCTTTTGTCCCACCTGCGGAGGATCTCCAGCTGGAGAGGACGGAGGCGAAATTGTGCAAAAGGCACCGCCTCTATTGCTGCCACCATGCGCCCCACCAGCATCATCAACACCCGTAGGGATGATTGTGGTGACAGGAGGACTGCTTGCACTCCTGATTGGATCGCCATCTGTTTGATTCGTGGCAGAGACACCAGGGCTGAGGCTGTGTTGAAGTCCATGCCCAAATATGTCAAAGACTGGGTCGGAACTAGCGTTGACTTCTGAATGTTGAGGAGCCAACCGAACTGTTCCAGAGACCGCATGGTCACATCCAGGCTCTCTTGACAAAGGTGTTCTGATGGCGCCCTGACCAGTAGGTCGTCTAAATAGGGAATGACGGCATGTCCCTGCACGTGCAGGAGAGCCATCATGGAGGCCATCACTTTTGTGAACACCCGCGGTGCCGAGGCCAACCCGAACGGCAGCGCCACAAATTGGAAGTGTTCGTCCCCCACTGCGAATCTCAACCAGCGCTGATGAGCCGGTGCAATGGGCACGTGAAGGTAAGCGTCTCTGATATCTATGGACGCCAGGAAGTCTCCCTGTGATACAGCCGCGATCACGGAGCGCAGTGATTCCATACGGAACTTCCGAACCAACACGTGATGGTTGAACAGCTTCAGGTCCAGCACCGGGCGGAAGGATCCGTCCTTCTTCGGGACGATAAAGAGGTTGGAGTAAAAACCCCTGAACCTCTCCCCGGACGGCACCGGTATCACCACTCCGTCCCTGCGGAGACCCTCCAACACCACGTAAAAAGCCTGAGCCTTTTCTGGTGATGGGACCGACCGATGGAATCGGGATATCAGCTTTGACGTCAGCTCTATCCTGTAACCTCGCGAGACCACGTCTCGAACCCACTGATCTTGAACGTGAAGTAGCCATTTGTCCTGAAAGCGAGACAAGCGGCCCCCCACCTGTGGGGAGGTAGGAAGGGAGAGCGAGTCATGTAGAGGCGGGTTTGGGGGTGGCAGCTGCCGCCCCCGCCGGCTTCTTTGGACGACTCTTAGAGCGCCACTGCGAAGCGGGCTTTCCCCCTCGGTCCGCGCGAGCGGACGGTGCTGATGACTGCGAGCTGGAACGAAAGGACCACTGTTTTGGGTTCCTTTTAACGGTATACCGTGGCTTAGGCTTATTCTGCGGTATCTTAGACTCAGCAGAATCCTTTATCAGCTTGTCCAGTTCGGTGCCAAAAAGCCTGTCACCAGCAAACGGAAGATTCTGCAAAATCTTCTTGGATGTGGTATCTGAGTCCCAAAGACGCAGCCACAACAATCTGCGGATCGCTATAGCATTGGCCGAAGCCACAGCTGAGCGAGTGGCAGTTTCCAGAGTCGCCGTCCTGGCGTAGTCCGCATAGGCCCTTGCCCTCTCGGTAAGTGCCAGGACCTCTGGACTGGATCTTGCCAGGTCAGAGATACCATCCAAGCAGGTAGTAATCGCTTGTAAGGTCCAGACCGTGGCAAAATTAGGGGCAAAGGAAGACCCCACAGCCTCATAGGAAGACTTGGCGAGTTGCTCGACCTGTCTATCCGTCGCATCCTTCAGCGAGGAGCTATCAGAGGCAGAGAAAAGGGAGCGTGCAGCAATCCTGGTCATGGAAGCATCCACCTTCGGGGACTGCGACCACTCCTGAAGCACCTCCTGGGGGAAGGGGAAGCGATTGTCCTTGGGTTTACGGACATAACGCCGCCCAGGATGTAACCTGGGAGCTCTAACAACCCTTCCAAAATTCGTGTGGTCCATGAAGGAGCCACTTGGTCTAGCCTCTGGCCGCAGCCATTGATAGACCTCCTTCGGGTGCACCGTCACCTCCTCAGGGGGTGTCACGAGACGTAAAGTCTCGTTAATAGAGGACACCAGATCCTCCACCCCGTCTGGTGGTTCAGAAACAGACACAGACCCGAAATTTGAACCCCCATCATCGTCCTCACCATCAGAGGAACGCTCCTCCTCAGAGAGAGCCTGGAGCTCGGGTGACTCCTCACGACGAGCCCGCTTAAGGGGTCTCACAGCAGAAGAGGAGAACACCCGGGGGTAACTGGACGGAGTAGCTGGGCTATCCAGCCTCCTATTAAGTGCCTCCAGGGATTGCGACATGGAGGACAACTGGGACAACAGAGATTCATTGATCTTATTCTGAGTCTCCCATGGCCCTGAGATCACCTGAACCTCAGGGTATAGCACCGGAGCTGCTGACTCAGCAGTGTCAGTCCGGGCCTCTGGGCGTCCGCAGTTATTGCAGGACCCCTCCACCAGTGTCCCATTGCATGTAGCACAGGTAATGGTGGTCTCTGCCGCCCTAGCAGCACGCTTCCTAGCTGAGGACATCGCCACAGTAGGGGAAAATAAGCCAATTTGCAGACAAAAAACCGGGAGACCCGGTGGCTTACCGACCGCAGTAAAGCGGTAGGAGGAAGCGGTGTGTGTGTGTGACCTCCGCGACGGTTTCCGGTCTCCCCTTGGAGTGCAGGCGCACGCTGCATACAGATCCCAGCCGGGAAGTGAGGGTAAAGATGGCCGTCGACAGTGAAACTGTGGGCGGCGTCGAAAACACGCGGGAAACACACACACACGCCCATCGATGACGTCACCGCACGGGCTGCTTCCCATCCTCCAAGCAGCCTCAGCATGAAGGTGCCGGAGCCCGCAGCGCGGGAAACAGTGTAAACTACTACACACAGACTGCATGCACAAACAAACATACGCAGCCCACGGCCTCAGCCCCTGTGACACACAGGGCGGTCAGCCAGGGTGACCCCAGCACAGGGTACACCAGCAGATCCGCGGACCCGAGGGTAACGCGCGGTCTGAGTGTCAGGACACTATACAGTGACAGACACTACCCCCAGGCACACAGGAGACACAGAGTGCCTCAGTGCCGGTCCGGTCTGTAAGCACCATTTAGGGAGGCCTCGGACGGGGGTTCAGCACCAGTCCGGAGTGTAAGCACCATTTAGGGAGGCCTCAGACTGGGCTGGCTCCAGTCCGGTCTGTAAGCACCATTTAGGGAGGCCTCGGACGGAGCGGAGCTGTGCAAGGCTCCCATCTCCCACTCTCCAGAGCCCCCCGGAGAGGGATGGAGAGGAGCGCGACAGCGTACCGGGAGGACACAAAGTGTCCAGGCCCAAGGCCCTCCGGTACCTCCACCTGCGTGTTCCACAAGGGTGAGCGGGGAGGCTGTCGCAGGTCCCGACCGGAACCATATTACCTTGTCTTCAGACGCCATCACGTAAGCTGTGAGAATGCAGTGAAGTGCAAGCAAAGCGTGATCCTCCGAGCACACTAAGTTTAAAACTGAGGATGTTCCCTGCGGTAGGGGTTTATAAGCGGAGGAGGCGGTGTCTACAAACTTGTAGTACCTAGTGT
>JARQOC010000004.1:428851234-428871885 GCA_033576535.1 Allobates femoralis | reverse complement strand
GACTGGGGTATTAACAGATATGGCCATGTGTGTGAGCTTGCAGGATGTTCTCTATATCACCCTTTGGAAAGGGAGTACACGCATTATTCGCACCCTCATTTTTCGTGGTCACGTATAGATATGTTTCTGCTAGGGGGGTCTCTAGTTGATAGAGTAGACAACATCGACATAGACAATATGGTGATTTCAGATCATAATCCAGTCGTACTGGAACTCAGATACATATCCAAGAGGCACTGACGATCTATGGCGCTTCCCAGCCTACTTTAAACGAGACGGAAACTTTGAAAAACTATTAGGCAATGGTGGACCGACTTCGCCCTGAATAAAGAATATAAACCTTACCCCGACTGTACTGGGAAACAAACAAAGCTGTCATGCGAGGGAAAATCAAGTCAGTCATACTCAAAGACTCAAAAAAAAATAGTCGCTGAACAGTTTAGGGCGCCAGTATAACCGTGAGAGACGCATACATTAAGTTCAAGTCTCATCAAATGACACCGTTAAAGGAGAAGTGGGTTGAAGCAAAGCAGGAATTTGATACTTGGGCTCGCCAGAGAGGGCAGTTTTGTAAGGCCCAATGGGAAGTCAATCTTCATAAATTCGGTGACAAGGTGGGGAGGATCTTAGCTAACCTGGAGAAGGGAGAAAGGCCGCTAACATTATTACATCACTGAAAGGAAAAGATGGAAATATGGTATCCAAGAACAGTGAAGTAAACTCACTATTAGGAAAATACTTTGCTGACCTCTACAAGAATAACTTAGGTACCATCACACGCCACGATATAGGCGCGATATCGCTGTCAATTCACGGAATTCTGCATATCGAAACCACATCTCAAGTACGTTGTGGCACATGACAGGGCGATCTTACGGCGAGAAATCCTGGTGGGGCGTCGTCTGATTGCACTGCATGCTGTAAAATCAGGCGATGTCCACCTCACAATTTCAGTGGGTCGTGCCGTGTGATATGGCAATAGCAACGTAGAAAGCGATTTCAGCGATCCTGAAATCAATCCCGTAGGTGTTCCTGAGCGTGCTGTTTTTCCGCACCCAATCTGCGGCGATTGGTGGCTTGGTGGTAACGCAGTTGTGTAGGCCAATCGGAGTAGTTAGGCCACGTGAAACACACTCTGGCACGCCTATCTCCTCGCCACGGTCAAACACTACACCCACATCGCTGATGTGGTTGTAGCGTATGATGCGGCGACGTGGAAAGGCGAGATCACTTTCGGTCTTGGTCAGGCGCTTTCCGGAACGCCTGATCGTCGGACGTTTCACGTGATATCGCTACGTGTGACATCTCCGAAGCGATCTGGGAGTGTGCCAAAAACCTGGGCGCTCACGTCAAATCGCGGGAGATATGGTGACGATATTGTAGCAAGTGACGGTGCCTTTAGACTCAGTGGAAGGGGGTAGGGATTGGCTTGAAAAGATCAAATTACCTAGCATTGAGGAGGAGGAGCTGGAGAGGCTGAACGTGGCAATTACACCAGAAGAGGTGCATGCAACAATACGAAACCTGGGAAACAAGGCAAAAGGCCCAGACGGCTTTTACTGGGGATTATTATAAGGCTCTGCGAGACCAGGTCTGGTTCCCCTCTTTAACGCTATTATGGGAGGAGAAATTTATCAGATCAAGCAAACACAGCTTATATCAAGCTTCTGTCCAAAGGAGAAATAGGGGCAATGACCCTCATACAACCCATTTCCCTGATAAATCAGGATCTAAAAATATTATCTAAAATTATGGCGGATCGTTTGGCACAAATTATGCCACGAATTATACGACCACAGCAGACAGGGTTTATTAGAGGGAGGTCAGTGGTTGTCAATATCAGAAAGGCCATGATGGTACTAGATGTAGTGGGAAGAGGGAATATATCACATGACGACACTCCAATGATATTGCTAGACGCTGAAAAGCTTTCGACAACGTGAACCTGACATGGTAGTAGACACTATTGGTCTACAGGGGCCATTTAGGACTTTCTTAAAACTGCTTTACGCCAATCCAAGAGCCAGGGTATACACCCCGGGCTTCCTGTCAGACTCCTTCATACTGGAAAAAGGCATACGACAGGGTTGTCCTTTATCACCCCTGCTTTTCAACCTTGCGATTGAACCCCTTTCACAGTTCTTAAATGATAGCGAGGCTTTTGAGGGAATAGCTATTGGAAATAGAACTGTAAAATCAGCCCTGTTTGCTGCCGACGTCATTTTATTCATGAACAGACCGAAAAGAGACCTAGATGGATTGCTTCACCATTTACAAATATTTGCCTCCTTCTCTGGCTTCAAATTGGATAAAACTAAATGTGAAATCCTAAGAATGGGCGGGAGCTCACAGCCAGGGAATGGTGGGAATATGCGGTATAAAAGTGAAACGAGGGCACATAAAATACCTATGTGGTTTTCTTAAGTGGGACTTCGAGTTTGGTTTATTCTTTAGACTATGGCCAATTAATTACCAAAATTGAGAAGGAATTAGAAGGATGGAGGGGCCTTCCATTGTCTCTCATGGGGAGATGCAATTTGATCAAGATGATCAGTTTTGCTAGACTATTGTACCCATTGCAGACAATACCCCTCTTATTGCGCCGTGCGGATGTCAAAGACTGAACATGTATGAATTAGTAGCCGTACATTGATGTTCCTAAATATAGAGGATGTTTGAATCTTCCATATACAGAGGTTACAATTTAGTGTGTATTCTCAGACATGTACTTAACTGGCTAAAAAAATACTAGCAGATACTCCAATTATGAGGACGAGGTGGAGTTTTTGTAAACCATGGGACCCGGCTAGTCTATTGCACGCCTCTTGGGCGAACATCCCATGACATTTGAAAAACACAATGATATACAAAGACACATTGATGTGCTGGAAAGCAGTACGGAGAAAACTAAATCTAGCATGGAAGACGTCGAAATTTCTAAGCCCTTGGGCACATGTCGACTTTAAGTTAACGAGAGAGAACCTTTTATTTAAAAAGTGGCAGGAAAGGGGGGTGGCTAAAATGGGTGACATACTACACGTGTCGGAAAGACATTAGTTACGGGGTGAGAAAGTACTGGAGAAGTTTCACTTGGCTGACATGCATCTACTGCAGTACAACCAATTGCAATTTCATATAATGTGGCAATTAGAGAATGTGTCCAAAGAATGCACTGCAAATATATGGGACGAATGGGTAGAGCAAATATTAGCAATATTAACATTTCTTACATTTATGGGACAATGCGGGATGTCCTACAAACACTGGAGGGCAAGTAATATGTTTAAGGGATGGAACAAATATATACAGCGGGATGACTTGGAAGAGAAGATCGTGAGTGGGTGAGAGACGGCTAGAAAAGTCATTATCAATGAAAAATGAAGAGATGTTCAATTTAGAATTATGCATGGAGCAATTTATGGCTTTATTCTCTCCTCGACGGCACAAGCCCCTGACAGAAGACAACAATGCCCGAAAGGCGGTACGTCGAAAACAGATATGACCATGGACTATGGCTTTGTAGAGACGTGCAGAGGGTCTGGGAACAGGTACTATTGCTGTCACGTGACATTTGTAGGAGAGATCTAACATTGGATCCGTTACCATGGCTGTTTCACTTCCCAACCTTGTGTGTGTGGGAAGGAAAGTCTGCTAGAATATTACACGTCGTAGCAATGGTGACAAAACGACTAATACTACTAGAATGGCTGAGTACTGCCAATCCGAGTATTACTGATGTAATAAAGAACTGAAAAAACTATGCAGATTGAGAGACTTGAGGCGGAGAGAAATAAAGACCTTTACACAGAAAAATTCTTATAACGCACGGAAAACATTCATAAATTCAATATTATCCCCAGATGAACTGAAAAGAACTGATAATACCATTTAAAAACTCAAATTGGTACCTTTTGGAAATTTGAAAGGGACACTAGGAAATTAAAGGCACAGCCATGAAATGTTTGGTGACGATACTAGATGGCCTGACAATTACATATGGTGTTAGTTAGTTAACGATTCAAATACCATTGCTCTCATAGTGTTGTTGATAACATTACCTTTGTATTGATGCGATATGTTTGAATTTGTGTTATACTTAAAAGCAACGTTCACACATACGCTTTTTTTGCGTTTTTTTTTTGGCGCGGGCGCTTTCACCCCCGCGCAAAAAAAACACAAATAAAGAAGCAGTGCTGTTCAGACAGCATGCTTTTGTTACGGGCCGGGGACGAAGTGATGCCACAGAGGCGAGGAAGAATCCTGCTTCCTCCTCCCCTCTGTGCCATGTCTGCCAGCCCCCATTTGATTTCGCAGTGTATTAATATACGCTGCGAAATCAAAATTAAACAAAGCCAGAAGTATTAAAAATTAATAAAGATTTCATACTTACCTCTCCGCCGGCTTGTTTGCACCATCCGGAGCTGTGCGAAGGCCATGTACTGACGGAAAAAGACCTGCTGTGATGTCAGAGGGGGTGTTCCTGGCGCTGATTGGCCGCTCCCGGTCATGTGATATGTATCACATGACCGCAACGCCCTCTGACATGACCACAGGTCCTAGCAGGACCATTCCAGCGGCGACTCCTGGCTCCCGGACACCGGAACACCCGTTGGAGAGGTAAGTATTTAATTCTTTATTATTTTTAATACATTTGTCTTTATTTAACTTTGATTTTGCAGTGTATATTAATATACTGCAAAATCAAATAGGCGGTCACAGGTGTCACAGAGGAAAGGAGGAAGCAGGATTCTTCCTCCCGTCTGACGTTGGATGCAGCAGCGTCCGCCCTTATAGTAAAAAGCGTCGGCAGCTGCTGCGTAAAGAATTGACAAGTCAATTCTTTTTACGCCGGCGCTTTCTCCCAGAAAGGAGTCGAACTATTGTTTTAATTGGTATGATTTTGAGGAATTTATGACTTTCTAATCAAGTTTTTATATTGATGGGCAAGGTGACCCCCCAAAAAACAACCACTTTTTGCCACTACTTTTATGTATACACAGTATAGGATAAATATTACAAGGCCACATTCTCACAATTAACTTTTGGTAAGTTTTTGATGCTGCAGAATTTCTGCACCTATTATGTATATTAGGTTACTTGCATATTTGTGTGGATTTTTTAACTTGTGTTGTTACTGTGCTTTTGATGCTGCGGTCCCTTTTATGTGTCATGTTTTATATAAACTGCTATGTTGTTTGATACTTCCTGTTATTTGGCTTAATCAAAACTTCACCGATATACTTAGGTGCAGAATACATGCGTGTTTGATGCATTTTTGCTGCAGAAACACTCTAAAAATGCCATGTGCACTCCTGACCTGTGTTTTTTCAGCACCTAATACAA
Source organism: Allobates femoralis (assembly GCA_033576535.1). NCBI lineage: Eukaryota > Metazoa > Chordata > Amphibia > Anura > Aromobatidae > Allobates > Allobates femoralis. The sequence continues at coordinate 428,866,542 of JARQOC010000004.1, read as the reverse complement.
GTCCATGAGGAAAATCTGCACATAAAACTCAGTGTACCCACAAGGAAAACTGACATGCAGATCTGATGCGCACCGCAGGTTAGTTTAAACTGAGTAAAAAAAAAAAAGAGCCCAGTGGGCTGGAGATTTCTATAAATCCCATCCACACTGCTGCAAAAGACACTGCACCGTTTGCGCACAGACTAACATGTCAAACAGTTATGGGCACATGGATAGCAAATATATTAGTTGTAATTTTCAGATTTTTATAACTGTCCTGGGAAAGGAGGTTGAGTTGAACTTTTATAGGTTGGTAGGGTATTTTTATGCTTTTTTTTTTTTTTTTTACATATTACATTATTCTCCTAGACAATGTGCGATCGTTCCACTGCTGTAGTATTGCAGGTAATGGTAAAATTAACGTTCTCTTATGAAGCCAATTTACATTGGTGTATAGGTAAACATGTATGTGTTTCAATTGTTTTATTGAAATTTTTCAGATAACAGGGGATGGGGGGGATACATAAATAAAAAAGGGAGGGGATACAGACATTTTATACAAAAACATGGGGTTTCACATGGTAAACATGTATGGAGCAGGCTCAGAGTTACTTAAAGAGAACCTGTAAGCACGATATTGTAGTGTAGAGTAAAGATATGGCTGTAATGGTTCTATAATACTGATTACATTGATATCTGTGGTGAAGAAATCCAGTTTGTTGCTCTTCTTTAATCACCGTTTGAAGTTTTCTGCTAAGAAGATTTCGGTGCCCAGGGGCCACACTGTACACTGGGGTCTTTTCCTCCCAGTCTGTGATTCCTCAGCCACTGTACTGTTTCCTCTGTATATAGCTCACTAATGATCTTTCAAATCCGGACCAGAGGTAGCAGAGTGACTGGGGAATCACCGAAAGGGAGTAGAAGTCCCAGTGTACAGTCCAACCCCTGTGCACCCAAATCTTATTAGCAGAAAACTTCAACTGGTGATTAAAGAAGAGCAACAAAGCCAATATTTTTACCAAAGTTATCAATTTAATCAGTATTAAAGTACCATTACAGCCATATCTTTACATTACCAAAATAGTACCTACATGCGATTTTAGGTAATGTCAGAAATGTGATTTTAATTGTGGTAAACTATCACACAGGCCTGACAAGAAGTTAACTTTCGGGAAAACACGTGCTCTTAAAGGTGTATTCCAATCAGTAAGATCCTATCTCAATATCTAGTAGGTGGAATAACAATATTAGCAAATACTTCCAATTATTAATGTAGTATAGTTCTCCTGATTAGCTATGCCACTTATGTGCAGGGCATTACAGTAGCTTAGGTATCCATGGTTATGACCACAAGAAACTGTCACTGTATGAGTGGTCATAACCATGGATACACAAGCTCTAATATCCTGCACATGAGTTAAGGGACATGGCTATACCAGAACTATACTACATTTCTAGTTGGAGGTATTTGCTAATATTATTACACTTACTACATACAGGTGCATCTCAATAAATTAGAACATCATCAAAAAGAATGTATTTCAGTAATTCAATACATAAAGTGAAACACATACACTATATAGAGTTGTTACAAACAGAGTGATCTATTTCATTTGTTTTGAATTTCTGTAAATGATGATGATTATGGCTTACATCCAATGAAAACCCAAGTGTCATTATCTTAGAAAATTAGATGATATAAGATCTTCTAAAATAATGACTTTTAAGTCATAAATGTTGGCCTAATGAAAAGTATGCACAGTATGCACTCAATACTTCGTCGGGGCTCCTTTTGCATGAATTTCTGCATCAATGCAGCATGGTATGGAAGAGATCAGCCTGTGGCTGCTGAAGTGTTATGGAAGCCCAGGTTGCTTTCATAACAGCCTTCAGCTCATTTGCATTGTTGGGTCTGGTGTTTCTCATCTTCCTCTTGACCCTTGGTCCCCAACCACCGGGCCGCGGACTGGGACCGGGCCATGGGGGTCTCTGTGCGGCGGCTCAGAACGGCGGATGCTGCTGCCCGCCTCCCTGAATGAGATGTCACTGCCCACCTGCAGCATTACAGCGCCTCTGCTCTATTCCTCAACTGTGGGCGTAGATGTACAAGTGAAGCAGTCAGCCAATCACGGCGGAGCAGCCAGGCCCTGATTGGCTAGTGGTTGCTGCGCTGTGATTGGCCCGGCTACTTCACTCGTACATCTACACCCACAGTTGAGGAATAGAGCAGAGGCGCTGTAATGTTGCATGTGGGGGGGGGGGGGCGGACCGGTGAGCGGTGTGTGAGTGTAAGTGTGTGTGTGTGGCATGGGGATGATGATGAGGGGCACAGTATTGGGGGCTGCATGGAGATAGTGGGGGCTGCAAGAGGAGGACGACGGTGGGAGCTGCAAGAGGAGGACAACGGTGGGGGCTGCAAGAGGAGGACGACGGTGGGGGCTGCAAGAGGAGGAGGACGGTGGGGGCTGCAAGAGGAGGAGGACGGTGGGGGCTGCAAGAGGAGGACGACGGTGGGGGCTGCAAGAGGAGGATGACGATGGGCGCTATAAGAGGAGGACGGTGGGGGCTGCAAGTGGAGGAGGAGGACGGTGGGGGCTGCAAGAGGAGGAGGATGGTGGGGGCTGCAAGGGGATTATGATGGGGGATATGGTATTGGGGGCTGCAAGGGGATGATGTGGATATTGTGCTCTGCAACGGGATGATGGGGACTGCAAGGGGATGATGGGGATACCATATTGGGGGTTGCAAGGGGATGGAAAAATAAGATATCCTCTGAAAGTAGAATGTAACGCATCTTTCGGGGGAACAGGTTACTAAACTCTAATCCTTCTCCATAGCCCCGCCCCTATGCCACCTTCCCACCCCCCCGCCGTGCTTCGAAAAAATGGTCTTGCATGAAGCGGTCCCTGATGCAAAAATGTTTGGGGACCACTGCAATACCCCATAGATTCTCTATGGGGTTTAGATCATGCAGGTTTGCTGGCCAATCAAGCACAGTGATACTCTGGTTAGTAAACCAGGTATTGGTACTTTTGGCAGCGTGAACAGATGCCAAGTACTGCTGGAGAATGAAACTTCCATCTCCAAAAAGCTTGTCAGCAGTGGGAAGCATGAAGTGCTCTAAAATTTCCTGGTAGATGGCAGCGCTACCTTTGGCTTGATAAAACACAGTGGACCTAGACCAGCATTTCCAAATGGAATGCAAAATGTACTTTCATCTGAAAACAACAACTCGGACCACTGAGCAACAAGTCCAGATCTTTTTCTCCTTCGCCGAGGTAAGACACTTCTTGGGTAGTGTAGTGGTCATGAGTGGCTTGACACAAGAAATGTGACAGTTGTAGCCCATGTCATGGATACGTCTGTATGTGATGGCTCTTGAAGCACTGACTCCAATAGCAGTCCACTACTTGTGTGTATCTCTCAAATGTTTGAATGGCCTTTTCTTAACAATCGTTTCAAGACAACGGTCATCCCAGTTGCTTGTGCACCTTTTTCTACCACACTTTTTCCTTCCACTTAACTTTCCATTAATATTCTTGGATACAGCACTCTGTGAATAGCAAGCTTCTTTAGCAATGATTTTTTGTGGTTTACCCTCCTTGTGGAGTGTGTCAATGACTGCCTTCTGGACATCTGTCAACTCAGCAGTCTTCCCCATGATTGTGTAAGTTACTGAACCAGACTAAGGGACCACTTAAATGCTTAGTAAGCCTTTGCAGATGATTTGTGTTAATTATTCTAATTTTCTGAGATAATGACTTTTGGGTTTTCATTGACTGTAAGCCATCATAATCAACATTAAGAGAAATAAACAACTGAAACTAGATCACTCTGTTTGTAATGACTCTATATAATATATGCGTTTAACTTTATGTACTGAATTACTGATATACTATATTGTTCGCTTTATAAGACACACTGTATTATAAGACGCACCCCAAATTTGGTGAAGAAAGAGAGAAAAAAATTATTTTGAATGTTGAATTGGGTCTGTCTTATAATGTCAGTGCCCATCTTACAATCAGTATATATGTTTCCACTCCTGGTATATCTATCCCCCAGTTTGGGATATAGCCCCCCATCCTAGATATGGCACCGCAACCTGAATAAGGTTCCCCTTCCTGGTACATAGCCCACTTGTCCTGGATATGCCCCCACCCTTCCATGCTGGATATGGTCCCCCCATCCTGGATATGGCCCTCTTATCCTCATACATAGCCCCCTTAGCCTCCTTGTCCTGGATATAGCCCCATTGAAACAGTATATCCACCCCTGCTGCCGTACACACACAAAATAATAAATGCTGTTAACTTACCCGCTGTCGCTGCCTGCTCCAAGCTCACCAGTGTCTTCCTGCATGTCCGGCCATTGGATCATGTGACAGGAGCGCAGTGATGACATCAATGTGTTGTGACGGTCACATGATCAGATGTCGGGCACAGACAGGAAGATGGCGGTGATGCTGCAGGCAGAGAGTGATGGAGGGTAAGTTAAAACAGTTTATTATTTTTTATGTGTGCAGCACCAGGGGGGCATATACAGTGATGGGGGGGGGGGCAATATCCAAAATGTGGGGTGAGTACAGGCTTGTATAATTTGCGCCGCTCCCCCCGCCCACCTCTCAGTATGGCTTCAGCACTAAGGTGATGGACAGGGAGATGCAGTGCATGTTAAATGAGCATAATGAGTGGGGGCATATGACCACACACTGCCTCTGCAGCCCGGGCCAGCCTCCTCCAGCCCATGGATACTGCTCCAGAGCCACTTCCCCCTCCTACAGCACATCCTGCAGCATTATAAGACGCACCCCACATTTTCCCCCAAAATTTGGGGGAACAAAAGTATGTCTTATAATTTGAAAAATACCATAAATTATCTTTTGATGCTATTCTAATTTATTGAGATGCACTTGTATCTTGGAGAAGGGAATATCCCTTTACCTTGTTTTGTTAAACATCTCATAACACCATGAGGTACAGGATATTGGCAAAGATTTCAGTCTTTGCTCTAATACTCCCAGGACTACCCTGAAATAGATCAATAAGAAATCATGGATTATATCAATATACCCAAACACAGATAGTCTTTGTACGTGTAACACTCTGATCAGCTTTGTATGCATCTCAGGACAGTAGTAAAACCAACACTGTAATAGATCTAATGTATAGTATTAGCATACAATAAGCATTGTTTACCTAAGAAAAATGTGACGTTTCTATACAGGATCTGTTTGGGATATGCATGATTTTTGCCAGAGCTCCATGTCTACCTTTTTAGCAAGTCTGCTCAAGTGTACTGGTAGAATTTATTACAGCCAGCCACACAAGAATCACTTAGCAGACAGCTAGAATTTATGATAAATTATCCAGGTGGTGAAACCCAGTCCACAGAGGATGCCCCCCTCCCCTACCTTCTACAACCATTCATGTTGAATAAGGAAATAAACAACATGTACGAGCAGCAGAGACAAAGCGTACCAGGTGATACAAGGCAATGCTCTGCGAGCCGGAACCAAGCTTTCTTGGCAGAACATCGCACAACGCAGTGACCCTTTCCTGTCTATACCATACTGCTGCAGTCTATCAGGTTAGATACAATGTATGTCAGACGTTAAAGAAATGTACATTTGATGTACTATATTGTTTAGTAAGTGTTAAGATGGTTACTTGCTGGATGTGTTCCCATTATAGAGGGATATCAGAACCATTTCTTGTCACGCTACATTCAGCATTTCAGCTAGAGTACTAAAAATCCCAATACCGTTGCAGCTCATCGGCTGTGCTTATACTAATTTACAGACGATTACATTAAGAGCTCTAACTACTCACTGAACAAGTCATCTCCCTTGTGAGAAGAATATAGCGAGCTCTTGAAACATGTTTATGCCAAGAAGAAATGCACCTGAAACATGAAAAATGATCATGTAGCTAGGAAGAGCACTCCAGAGGGATGGATCGTGGCCAGGCGCCAGGTGCACACTGTATGCAGGGTGGGAGAATAGTCTAATGGGAAGAATCGTAATTCCCCATAGAAGCAGATGTACAGCTGCATGTTAGTGATCCTCTGCAGTTTTATCAATGGGATGTTACAAGCACGACCTAGTATACATCGATGGGGAAAAAAAATGTTCATGAGTTCTCACCTCTCCCCAGGTGCTACCGGAGCTACTCCTGCACATTCAATAGGCGGCATCTTGGTAGAGGGTGCCTGGGTAAAGTAAATAGAAATAGGATTAGAGAATTGTAAACTAATGTGAAATGTTAATGATGCAAACACAAATACAATATCTAAAATACTCAAATGTAAAACAACTGCTATGGGTATCCTGCTGGTGTATCATCAGAGGTCAATGGGCGTAGTACTGGTGACCTATGCAAAGATTATCAATATATCAATAGGGCATCAACATCCCAGACAACTCCATTAAAGTCAAACTGTCAAAAGATATTGGGTGTATAAGCTAAAAAACACCACCTTCAGCAAAACTAGCTAGAATGCTAGAATATATGGGCTACAGACAAGACCTCCAAGGAGCACATACATTCTAGCGTCCACCAGCTGTATTATATGGGCTGCAGACAAGACCTCCAAGGAGCACATACATTCTAGCAACCACCAGCTATAATATATGGGATGCAGTCAGGACCTCCAAAGAGCACCTACATTCTAGCGTCCACCAGCTGTATTATATGGGCTGCAGTCAGGACCTTCATAAAGCACATACATTCTAGCGACCACCAGCTAGAATGTATGGGCTGCAGTCAGGACCTCTAAGTAGCAGATACATTCTAGCGTCCTCACTGATTAGCAGGACCTCCAAGGAGCATATACATTCTAGCATCTACCGGCTAGAATGTATGGGCTACAGTCAGGACCTCCAAAAGGCACATACATTCTAGCGTCCTCTGGCTACAATGTATGGGCTCCAGTAACAACCTCCAAGGAGCCCATAAATTCTAAGCTCAACGCTGCAGACCCTAGTGCGCACGTGCAAGATTTACCAGGGCAATGTGAATGATGCAGAGGTTGCCAGGCCAGAGGAGAAAGGCAATTGGCACAGAGGCGGAAATTGAAGGTGCACTAGGCTAAGGTAATTGTAATACAGGGTGGTACATTTATAACAGCTATTTATGGGTGTACAGGAGGAGTCATGGTCCAATATGCACCTTCATAGAATGCAGCATACAGTAGGTGCTGCTGAAGGTGGTGGTTTTAGGTATAACACCCAAAATCTGGTGACCGCTTCACATAAGAGACCAACCAGGACATAGTAACCTCGGGGATGCCCCACTGATTAGCATGCTTTTACATAAAAGCATGATAGCTAGGGCAGAAAGCCAGGGTGGAGTTAATTTTATGGTAAATCACACATATTGGTAAAGAAAACATACATTTCCAAATCATCAAAGTCTGATTTAAAACATAAATGTCATGCAAATTGAGCCCACGTTGTTTTTAACGGAAAAAAACAAAAAAAAAAACAGATTGCCATTTTTCCCCACATATTTTTAAAAACTGCACCACAGAAAAATAAAAGTAGTGAGATGTTATTTCTTTATGTATATGCACGCAACTTACACTGAAGTCAAACCACATCAATAAAATGTATGGATTATTAATTTTATTTCTCTTGAAAACCACGTTGGATTTTTCCACCTCAAAATGACGCTGTGTGAACATTCCTTTAGGTTGTGTCATGTCACATGTGATATTTGCTCTATGGCTGGGTTCACACTACGGTCTCTCCCCCCCCCCCCCACTCCACACTCCATCTGGTGTGCTCTCCGATGAAAATAAGACAAGCCCCTGACAGTGCACAGGGATGGGAGAACATGATGTGAATCTGGTCTAACTGTTATAGGGAAAAACCACAATGTTCACTGATGGTCAGACTCTTTCTTGAGCCATTTCAGTTCTTAAGAGGAAATCTGTCAGAAGGTTTTAGCTATATAAGGGCAGCATGAGGTAGTGGCTGAGACATGGATTTCTTCAATGGGTCACTTATTAGAATATGTACTATTGTTTCAATTAAAAGTGTTTTATCAGCAGGAGATTATCACTGCCCAGACTAGGAGCCCAGTGAGACCTGGTCCAAATATGCCCCCAGCACTAATTTGATGCTTAATGTCATTATACAATGGACACAGAAAGCTCTGGTGTGGGTAAGGGTTAGGTCTCTGAGCTCTGCTACATCAAAAAACTGATTATTTTACAACTACTGCACCCAGTAATCCGAGTGATACATCATTTCAATCAGGGGCTCTTTTTCCTACATTATGCAGCTCTCAGATTAGGTAGCAAAAAACAAGACAGATTCCCTATGAACAGACTGCTAACTCATTGAAATATCTCCAAAAACATTGTCAGTTTCCTTAAGTTTGCAGCTTTGGTGCTCATCACCTGTTGGTCTCACCTGCTCCCAAAATGGACTAAAAAGGAAACATGACAGCACCCAATGACCCACCATGGTTGAGAAAACTTGTCTTCTCTGTGCATATGTGTTCAGTTTATCAAGCCACTAAAACATGACAACGAGGTGTTGAGTTTCTGAGCTAAAGTCTAAAGTTATAAAAAAAAAACAAAAACCTAAGACCCTGTTTTCGAGTACTGTTTTGTCTGAAAACCACATGCTTATGCCAGCAAGTCAATGAGAATTCTGACGTTTTGTGCACATGTTGCGTTTATTTGCCTTACAGACTTGCTACAAAAATAAATCTGCTGCCTGTTGATTCTTGCAGCGTTTGCCGACCCAGATGCAAGAAAAACACATTTAAAAAAACATCAAAAATGCATTGTGTTTTTGCTGCCAGGAGATGCTGCAGAAACTTCTTAAACCAAATACGGTACTCAATGTGCCCACATACCCCAAGATTCCAATTTTTTTTTATTCCAATTTATTTTTTGAGGAAATAAACATGTTTAAAGGGGATCTCCAGGGAGATAAAAATAAAATTCTACTGTCCCTGCCCTCCTACATGATGAAGCTGAACTGGGCTGTACAGTTTAAGGATCTTTAGATCGTTTATAAACCAATTAAAGTATCTGCTCCTCAGCACTCACCCCTCCCTTATGGGACAATGTCACAGAGCAGAGTAAAGGCCACTTCACACACACAGATATCTGAGACCAATATCTGAACAGATCTCTGGTTGCAGTGAAATCATGGATACATTGTTCCATTTTGTGGCTGTGTACAACATGGAGCAATGTATCCATGATTTCACTGCAACCAGAGATCTGTTCAGATATTGGACTCCGATATCTGTGTGTGTGAAGTGGCCTTAAGCCTCAGGCATCTCCGTGTTGCAGCTGAGTACAGGGAGGTGTGGTGGAGGCATGACCGTCATCTCTAGTTCTCATCCTTCATGCTAGCCCCATACTCTATGCCTGCTGTACACATACATGTTCTGCCTAATTCCACCCACCGTTCTGAATCTTTGCAAGGAGTGCCTGCACAGTATGCCTGCTGGATAACAGCACGAGGATCACATTTCAATCCTCTAAGAGTATGTGCCCACAGGCAGGTTTTGCTGTGTTTGAGATCAGGTTTTGCCTAAATCTATTCTAATCTAAGGCGGCTGTCACACGCTACGATATCGCTAGCGATATTGTAAGCGATCACGTGCACGCGCGATCGCTTACAATATCGCTCACATCGCTGGTGAGATGTCACACAGACAGACTCACCAGCGATGTGGATCCGCGATCTCGCTGGTTACTATGGTACACATCGGGTTACTAGGCGCCGCGCATCGCTTAGTAACCCGACGTGTACCATAGTTACCATCTCCCAGCATAGGCTCTGCCGCTGGGAGATCGCTCATCGTGGTGTTATACACCACGATGAGGCAGATCGTGAAATCATTAATCGCAAGATCTGAGGTCCGGAGCTCAGATCTCGATCTTGCGATTTGAACAATTCTCGCTCGTCGTATCTTGCCGTCACACGCACAGACATCGTTCACGCGATGTTAAATCTGGCGCGTTCAAGCGATATCTTGCAAGATATCGTAGCGTGTGACGGCCGCCTAATCCTGAGTTTTTTGTTTCCATCAAAACCCATGTTATTAGGGAAAAGCTTTCACACACACTTCATGGACACATTGTTCCATTTGTACACAGCAACAAGATAGAACAATGTGTCCATGATTTCACTGCAACCAGTGAGTTGCAAGCAATATATCTCTGTGTGTGACGGCACCCTTAGGGTATGTGCACACGGTCCGGAAGAGCTGTGTATTGGACACAGCTCCTCCGGATCTGTGTGAAGCCGCGGGTGCCTGCAGGGAGACCGCAGCCGCCCTGTACTCACCATGTGTGGCGGGTGTAGGGCGGCTTCTCCCTGCAGTCACCCGATGGGAGCCGCTTCCGACTCCACAGCATGAAATGAACATGCTGCGGAGGAGTGGACTCCTGGAAACCCGCACTGCAGCTCCAAACACGCTGCAGGTGGGTTACGCATAGTGAGGATGGGATTTCTTGAAATCCCATCCACTATGCCTGTACTACGCAGCGTTTTGGATGCAGCAGCAAGACGCTGCGTCCAAAACGCTGCGTACACTGATCGTGTGCACGCACCCTAAAACACAGCAAAACATGAGGTGTTTCCACTTTCTTCACCAAACAAAAACCAATGTGTTGGGACAGCTAATGCTAGAATCATAGGTTTTGCTGGAAAACAAAAATGCAGCAAATACTGTAGTGTTTCCACTGTCTCCAGAGAACAAAAACCAATGTGTGTGCACAGCGCTTCTGTGAAACACATTGATTTTGATGGGAATCAAAATCGCAGGAACAAATTAGCATAAATTACCATAAAACAAATGGTAAACCGCAGCAAAAACGCACTGTGTGAACATACCCTAACTCTCCTTAGCTAAGAGTAACAGCTGCATACACATACACGTTGTCACTCTCAGCTCAGAAGACTCATCTTGCGATGTGATCCTCGTGCTAGCAATACCATTAATACAGCAGGCATACGGTGCAAGCACCTCTTGCGCGACGCAGAGCGGTGGGTGGTATCCCTGATGAAGGTGCCAGGGCACTGAAACGCGTAGGAGGAGAATAAAAGAAGGACTGGATCAAACATCGATTATTGTTTTTTCTTTGATGTGAATGAACCTGGCAGCGCGGACCAGAATACACCTTCCTTCCCTGAATTTCTTGGTACATCTCCACGTGAGTGGAGCCGGTGGAAGTCCAGCAGCAGCCATCAGGATATTACTCTATGAGCCTTCAAGCCAGTTGTGGGTCACACAACTGGAGTAGGTGAGTGAATTGTCTTTTTTCACCACTATACGAACTAGTGTATAGTGATAAGAGCACTATTGCGCCTCTTGTCCCCCTCCCCTCTCTCTTTTAGCAGAGCGGTGGGTGGGATTAGGTGGAATATTCATGCATACAACAGGCATAGAGTGTGGGCTGGCATGTAGGGGGAACATTGGAGCTTGCAGCCACGCTCCTAGCACATCCTGTTCTCGGCTGCAGCCCGAAGGTGAAACTGCTCTGTGACGCACTGGCCCATAGGGGTGGGGGCCGAGGAGCAGATATGATTTTATTAATTTAAAAGTGATCTAAACATCCTAGAACTGAAGTGGACAGCTCAGCTTCATCACGTAGAAATTGATTTTATCACCCTGGAGATCCCCTTTAACATACATTATACTATGAATATACTATATATCCTTTACATTGTGATAGAGCCACTCACGGGCTGCCAATTCCAGGTAGACACAGGAAGCCTTGCCGGGTAAATGTCAGGTTTATTTCTGTCATAAACCATATGAAAAACAACCAAACTGGGGATCAGCTTCTTAGGCTCAGAGCTGCACACTGCTCTCCTCCACTCTAAACTCACACACAAGAAAAAAAAAACAGAGGTGAACATTTAACTTCTCTGACCACACCTCAGGGAGGGAGGAACATGCTGAATCAGCCCCAGCTCACATAATAGAGTTCATCAACCTGGCTGAAACATATCTCCCATCACGTACGGTACCAGTAATCATATTACACATTCCCCCCCGCTGCCCAAAGCCGGAGGTTTGGGCACCATCGGACACCAAACAAGGGAACCTAGACAGGGCATCTGCATTCCCATGGAATTTCCCGGGCCTGTGCTCAACGTGGAAAGTGAAATCTTGAAGAGCCAAAAACCACCGGGTCACTCTGGCATTCTTTCCCCGCCTGTCCCTCAGCCACGTCAGGGGCGCATGATCTGACACCAACCTAAACTGTCGCCCTAGGAGGTAATACCGTAAAGTGTCCACCGCCCATTTGATGGCCAAACACTCCTTTTCAACAATAGCATAGTTCTTTTCGCAGGACGACAACTTTCTACTAAGGTACAGGATTGGATGTTCTTCTCCATGTACTACCTGGGACAGAACAGCTCCTAGCCCGACCTCTGACGCGTCGGTCTGGAGTACAAACTCCCTGCTGAAATCTGGTGCCATTAGGACTGGTCTGTTACACAGAGCTGACTTTAGGTCCTGGAAAGCCGTCTCAGCTTCCGAAGTCCACTTGGCCATGGAGGACTTCGTGCCCTTAAGGAGGTCAGTCAAGGGAGCGGCTTTCACAGCAAAGTTCGGGATGAATCGCCGGTAATATCCGACAAGTCCCAGGAAGGCTCTGACTTGCTTTTTAGAGAGGGGTTGTGGCCAACTCTGGATTGCCTCCACTTTATTTAGTTGTGGCTTGATCTGGCCTCTACCGACAACATAACCCAAATACCTTGCCTCCTCCTTCCCGATGGCGCACTTCTTCGGGTTAATTGTGAACCCAGCGGTTCTCAGTGCCTCCAGCACCCTCTGGACCTTCTGCAGGTGACTTTCCCAGTCTGAGGTAAAGATCACTATGTCGTCCAAATAAGCTGCAGCGTACCTCTTATGGGGGGCTAGGATTCGGTCCATGGCCCTCTGGAATGTGGCCGGGGCTCCCTGAAGCCCGAATGGCATCCTTGTATACTGGAAACAACCATCAGGTGTAGAAAAGGCCGTCTTCTCCTTGGCACTCTGTGACATAGGTATCTGCCAGTATCCTTTTGTTAGGTCAAGGGTGGTGATGTACCTTGCTGGTCCTAACCTCTCAATGAGCTCATCGACTCGAGGCATCGGATAGGCATCAAACTTGGAGACTTCGTTCAACTTGCGATAGTCATTACAAAACCGCCATGATCCGTCCGGTTTCGGCACCAGTACGATGGGACTGGACCAGCCACTCTTTGATTCTTCGATAACACCGAGATTCAACATTCTTGTCACCTCCTTCGAGATCACTTCTCGACGAGCTTCAGGGATCCGGTACGGCTTCAGGTTAACCCTCACGTGTGGTTCAGTCAGGATGTCGTGTTCCACAACCTGGGTACATCCTGGCAGGTCTGTGAAGAGATCCCTGTTCCGATGAAGCAACTCTTGACACTGTTGCTTTTGAGCCCTCGACAGTGCGTCCGCCACTGTGACCTCCTTGATGTCGGCCTCCATCTTCCCCACCAGACAGGGGGTTTCCATAGGGTCTCTATCCCGCCATGGCTTCAGCAGGTTGACGTGGTATACCTGATAGGGCTTCCTTCTTCCAGGTTGGTGAATTTTATAGTTCACCTCGCCCACTTTGTCGACCACTTCATAAGGCCCTTGCCACTTGGCGAGGAATTTACTTTCGACTGTAGGGATCAATACAAGTACACGATCACCAGGACTGAACTGTCTCACCCTTGCAGAGCGGTTGTACACCCTTGCTTGCGCCTCTTGCGCTCGGAGCAAATTGTCTCTTACAATGGGCATCACCTCGGCGATTCTCGTCTGCATCTGAGCGACATGCTCCACGACACTACGGTGGGGGGTCACCTCCGCTTCCCACGTCTCTTTTGCTATGTCCAAGAGACCTCGAGGATGACGACCATACAAGAGTTCAAATGGAGAAAATCCCGTTGACGCCTGGGGAACCTCCCTGATAGAGAACATCAGATATGGGAGGAGACTGTCCCAGTCTCGACCGTCTTTCTCGACCACCTTCTTCAGCATGGACTTCAACGTTTTGTTGAATCTCTCCACGAGACCGTCTGTCTGCGGATGGTACACTGAGGTTTTCAATTGGGTTATCTGTAGTGCTTTACACAGTTCCCTCATAACCTTGGACATAAAGGGGGTTCCTTGATCTGTCAGGATCTCTTTTGGAAGTCCCGTTCTTGAAAAGACGTGCACCAATTCTCGGGCTATAGTTTTAGCACAGGAATTTCTCAAAGGTATCGCCTCTGGGTACCGAGTCGCATAGTCCAGGACTACTAAGATGTACTGGTGGCCTCTTGCAGACTTGACCAGGGGCCCACCAGATCCATGGCAATTCGATGAAAGGGCACTTCTATAATTGGTAATGGCACTAGCGGACTTCGGAAGTGAGCAACGGGGGCGGTCAACTGGCAGGTGGGACACGACCTACAATAGTCTACAATCTCCCGATGACACCCAGGCCAATAGAACCTCCGAAGGATCCGCTCCTGGGTCTTATCTACCCCTAGGTGACCACCCAGGACATGAGAATGGGCCATGTCTAATACTTTGCGTTTATAGGGCCCTGGAACCAACAGCTGTTCTATCACCTCACCTCTCACCTGGGTAACCCGATATAGCAACTCTCTATTTACTGCAAAGTGAGGGAACCTGGTGTCAGCCCCATGCTCCTGGGCAACCCCGTTTATAACAGTCACATTTTCAAAGGCCCCTTTCAGGGTCAAGTCCCTCATTTGAGCAGTCCCAAAATTCCCGCTGGATGTCATCAACTCCGGGAAGTCGGCTTCATGGGACTCCGGCTCCTCGTCGTCACCAAGCAGTACTCCCAGGGGAAACTCATCTGCCTCCTGCAGCGGCACTGCCTCTGGCTGGGCTGCCTGCCCTTCACCAGGACCCTTCGATACCGCCCCCTTCCCACAAGTCCCAAAACAAAGTAAAGTCCCGCCCGATTATCACCGGGTGCAATAAGTTTTCCACCACCCCAACTTCATGTGACTTAGTCCCGCAGTTTGTTTTTATGGTCACAATAGCAATGGGGTAGTTCTTGGCATCTCCATGGATACAGCGGACACCCACCTTTTTTCCTGGTATCAGTCGATGGGGAAGTGTGGCCCTCACCAGGGTCACCAAACTTCCGGAGTCCAAGAGTCCCATTACTCGGGCCCCATTCACTTCCACAAGACATGCCTGCGGGCCCTCTCTGGGTTCCCTGTCAATGCTGCAGACCGGGTAAGCATAATATGAGGAGCGCCGACCCAGGCTACAGTCCATTTGCTCAGTAGTCAGGGGACAACGGGCGGCTACATGACCAGGGCC
>JARQOC010000004.1:428807534-428840586 GCA_033576535.1 Allobates femoralis | reverse complement strand
GCCAAAAGGTCCAGATTTAGCTTTTTCCCCTTTAATTGCTGTTTATGTAATTGTCTAAAATGTAATTCCAGAGTAGATAGCAGTAAACTGCCAATTCAAAAATTAAAACAATAATCTTATTAATGGCAAATATATTCCAGTTCTGTACTATGTATTTTAAAAAGTAAGATAATATTGCCTGATTGAATAGAATTAACTGTCCATTTATTTTGTAAGGGACTGTTTCCATGTTTGCTGTGATCATTCAGCATATGCTTCTGGACGTTTTGGTGAATATACCCATAGAGCCCTATGGACCCATTGGACAACAATAGTGTCTCCTCTGGACATCCAGCAGGCCTTGTGTACATTAGTATCGTTTATTTCTTTTTTATAACTGTAGGAAAGCGTAGTTTGCTGACCTATAAAAAAAATCCTGTATTTTTTTTTTTTTTTAAATCAAATACTTTTTTATTGAACTTTTGATAAACACATGTCAAAAAAAAAAAATCCTGTATAGTATTTTAGCATTGCTAGGTATGACAATGTACGGCAAACATTGCAATACATCTGAGACATATGAATGCTGCATATACTGAAAACAAGTATTAATAAATGATTATTGGCTCCAATGGCTAAACACAAATTGTGGTACCTTAAGGTCTGCCATAGTAAGCAGTTATTTTTGTCTCCGGTTGGAATGTATAAATCATATGTCATTGTCTCATTTAAAAAGTTATCCAGCATTAGGAAAATCTTTCAGAAACCACTTTCCCCAAGACCTTGTGTTTTGTGGGGTATTGTAGCTCATCTCTATTCATATCAAAGAGACTGAGTTGCATTACAAAATACAACTAGAAATGAGTGAACCCATTCAAGGTTGGAGTTCAGGTGTTTTTCGTATCCAAAGCACTCCAACGAGCATCACTGTGCTCATGTATGCTTGGTACTTGGCTCAGTGTGATCTACTTCCATTGTGCGATGGCTTGCATTGGAGGGTAAAGGCAGAGTTATCAGCTGTAGTGTGTTTGTTCTGCTACTGAAGCACGTATGCGAGATGTGTTTGAGGGGTGTGAGCGTGGTCTCAGTACAAGCAGTGGAAGATATATTTACTCTCTATCCTCTTCCCCTATGTTATTATCAGCCACATGTGTTTCCTCCAGGAATGATGAAGCAGTGATTGTACATTTATTTTTTATTGACAGCACTTTGATAGGATGAGGTTGAGGTGCCAGAGGAAATGATGGTATAGATGAAAAATGCAGATGGAGGGTAGAGGTTAGAGGTAAGGAGAGAATTCTGTCTCCAATCCTTATGCACTCATTGCAAAATGGCACTGAACAGGAAGCAGGAAGTAAGGGAAAAGATAGGATGGTTAAAAGAAAGGCATTATGACAAAAATCACTTAGTAAATGGAAAGACATATAACAACGGCCAGTAGTAGGCAGCAAAGTACAACAAACACAGATACTATACTATTGCTATAGGATTAATATGTTTTTCTCTAAATAGGATAGCTGGACAGCGCACTACCTGTCTGAAATTCTTGGATTTCACTCTATTACCGTATTTTCCGGCGTGTAAGACGACTTGTTAACCCCTGAAAATCTTCTCTAAAGTCAGGGGTCATCTTATACACCAGGTGCAGGGCACCACCTACTGGCAAAAAGACAGGGTTGTGCTTGTGTTTGTGGTGGGGTCAGTCACAGTTTTTCAATCACCAGAGTCGTGTATGGAGGAGGGGATCGTCCTCCTCCGAAAGTTCCCCTTCTTCCAACCCAGCTCTGATGATTGAAAACTAGGAGCAGATGAAGGAGAAGATCCTGAATCACACTCTGGAGATCCCTGCTGACCAGGAGGAATATGTGGTTATAAAGACTTTCCCCCCTCCCCCTCAGCAGTACAGACCTGCAGACTGGAGGGGACCGCTCAGTTTGTCAGTTCACATTTGCGGTATAAACACCCAGATTCTGCTCAGACTGTCTCCTCTTACTGCTGAGGGTTTGTTACAGTGTGTCAGTATGGCCAACTCTCTGTGATCTCCAGATTAACATATTGTTACAAACCTTCTGCTCTTTGAGACTCCCCAAGCCAGTGCAGGTTTCCATTCATTGACAGCTGGCAGAGCTCCTGGAAATAGTTGAAATGAGATTCTCCTGTAGTTAGTTACTCTGTTATTATTTCCTCTGGGTGATATTGACAGGAAAGTTTGTCCCAAGTACACCCCCACCACCACTGGCACGACTCTCTCTCCATGTCACCTACTCCCCTCCCCACGATTCTGGCACTTCCACCCCTCTCCATGTCACTTAAACCCTTTACCATGACGCTGGCATGTCCACCGCTCTCCATATCACCTATCCCCCTCACCACGATGCTGGCGAGTCCACCCCTCTCCATGTCACCTACCCCTTTCCTTACTACGCTGGCATTACTCTCTCTGTGTTTATAGTGTAATGGATGCCCTCCACACCTTACGGGTGGGCTATCGTCTTAAGTGTCTGCCGCCAAATTAGATGCTTTGTCTGAGTGTGTGCACGCCACCGTAAGAACCACGCTGACAACAAGTCAAAGTAGAGCTTAATGACAAAGACCTTTATTTTGGGAGGGGTTAGCAGTTTTAATACTTATCATTTAAGGGGCATTCCTTAGGGGTGTTTCTAAGGGTGATTGCATCATATTATGCTGAATCTACATTTTATTCTGAAGAGAACATTCATATTATATTCTGTGGGTTAGTATTTCAATTCAGCCTTGGTTTAGTACAGTCGGTCCGGGAACATCTTGATAAGAGCTTCCACACTGCTACATCTAACTCAAAACATTATATATAAAACTAGAGGAAAGTGCAAGGATTCACATAACCATGCTGTTGGAAGATTTCTGAATGACTTCTATAATGGTCCCTTTACACGCGGCCACAGGAAGGTAGAAACAAGCAGGCATCGGACTCAATTGTGCCTGTTGCCTTGAAAAGACCACGATGTGGCGACGTGTAATTCAGGACTTTCCTTCAGGGAAGACACAGGAAGGAAAGTCCTGATTTACACGCCGCCACATCGTGGTCTTTTCAAGGCAACAGGCACAATTGTGTCCGATGCCTGCCTGTTTCTACCTTCCTGTGGCCGTGTGTAAAGGGACCATTAGAGTTATATAGGTTATTAACTATTTATTGCCATGACATTCCCCCCTTTGGAGACATTCAAAATCTTACCCTAAAT
The DNA here is from genome assembly GCA_033576535.1 of Allobates femoralis. Lineage (NCBI taxonomy): Eukaryota > Metazoa > Chordata > Amphibia > Anura > Aromobatidae > Allobates > Allobates femoralis. The sequence goes on along the minus strand of JARQOC010000004.1, from coordinate 428,837,386 downwards.
CTTTGCCCTAGGCGGCGGAGGGGGAAAAGGTAGAGGAAAGGGGAGGAGACTTCACCAACATTGAGACAAGCCGTAACATCGGAATACCTTAGCAGTTGGCCTTAGCCGCACCCTAAACTGTCCCTACTCTATCTTTTAAGATGGGTCTCAAGTTCTCGTATTTCTCCAAGAGATCTTGCGGCAATGGTAATGGCATCATTCTCAGGCGTATATTTCTCCTTCATCATCAGGGCCTCTGAGATCTGCATACATTGTGGTCACTGTCTTCTTCATGACGTGAGGCATCATCTTCTTGATGCAAGGTATTACACAGCATGAAATTAGAGCCACTATGAATAGAACACAAAGGATTATTATACCTAGTTTGATAAGTGTTCTCTGCCATCCATCCCACCACCCAAACCAAGTGTCCCATGGATCCTTAACCACCAGAATTATGAGCTAATTCTTCTGACAGGTCTGTGAGTCCTTTTACGGCTTTGGCTATGCTCCCATCTACCCTTGGTCAGAATCATGTGGTCTGGCAGGCGTCTACCCCATTTATCTTTGCGTTCTTTTGCCTGAACTGGTCTATATCCCCATATTACCCATAGCTGTTATAGATCTCGTGTCGTGTGCATCTGTTTACTATGGTGTAGAAGTCAAACTGATATGTGACCCTTGTAGCTGTGGTACTAACATGACCTCCCGTATGATCTCCCATATTCTCTCCTACATGACCCTCCACCATCTTGTGACCTGCTCCTCTCTGCTTTATACTGAGTATATATATCAGGATTAAGGAGCAAAACAACCATTTTTGGCTTCTGGATCTGGTGCCTTCTTGCAATGGGATGTGTGGATCCATGTATGCCAACCTTCACAGCCGTGGAGGTGACCAGCAGGACTTGGAAGGGGCCGTCATATCTGGGATCAAGAGCACGTCTGCTGAATCTTTTGATGAGAACCCAATCTCCTGGCTGGATCTGATGGGTTTCTTCCAAGCTTTGAGGATCTGGGAGAGAGGAAAAGACTCGAGAATGTATTTTAGTCAAATGCTTTGTTAATTCGGTAATAAACGTAGTCAAACTGTCATACTGTAGGGTCAACTGTTGGGGGAAATACAACCCTAGTCTGGGGGCACTTCCAAATAGAATTTCATAGGGACTTAGCTTAGTTGCACTAGCTGGGGTGTGTCTGACACTGAACAATGCGAGGGGAAGACTTTCATGCCACAGCTTCCCCGTTTCCTGCACTGCTTTCAGCATTTTTGCCTTTAATACCCCGTTTCCTCTCTCGACTTTTCCTGAATTTTTGGGATGATACGGAGTATGAAGGGCTAACTCTGTCCCCAGGGCCTGCCATATCTTTTTGGTCAGATTGGCTGTGAATGCTGGCCCTTGGTCATTCTCTATGGTTTCTGGGACCCCATATCTGCACACTATCTCTGAGAGGAGTTTCTTTGCAGTGGTTTTAGCAGATTGGTTCTTCACAGGGAAAGCTTCTGGCCATCCAGAGAATATGTCCACGACTAACAGTGCATATTCAAATCCTCCTGAGCATGGCATCTGAATGTGATCAATCTGTATGCGTTGGAAGGGGTACAAAGGTCTAGGTGTACACTTCTGTGGAGTTTTCTCTGTTTTTCCTGGGTTACACCGGGCACAGACTAGGCATCCTCTGGTGTAATTTGCTGCCATTGTTGAAAAGCCAGGTGCGTGGTAGTACTGTCTCACAAGATTGTGCATCTTCATTTTTGATTGATGGGTGGGGCCATGGGCCCATCTGGCAATCATTGGGTAGAGGGCTCGTGGGAGGCATGGTTTTCCTTTCAGTAGTATCAGATGCCTCTTATCTTACACAGCTCCATCTTGGATCCATTTTTCCTTCTCCTCATTGGATGCTTGCTTCTGCAGGGTTAGGACCATGTTCTCCCAGGATTGTTCATCCGCCGCCTTCTTGTCCGGATCTTCTTCTTGTCCTAATCTTCTTGCCCTGAGTCTTCTTGTCCTGAGTCTGTCAAGAGATACAAGTTGGAGGGTTCTGTTATGAGTGGCTTTACTGCTGCTTCCTTAGCTGCCCTGTCAGTCAAGTCATTCCCCACGGCTTATTTTGACGTCACTCCAGTGTGTGCCTTTACCTTAAGTACCGCGACTCTTTCTGGCATCAGCAAGGACTCCAGCAATTCCTTCACCGGTCTGTGTGGTAGTGGTTTGGCCATCAACACAGTATCTTCTGTGACCACCGCCATACCCGTGTGAAACCGTCCTTCTTGGTCCGCATATCTTGATCCATCCACGAAGAGAGTCAAATCTGGGTCTTCCAGCGGCGTGTCTGTGACTGTGTCAAATCCGGAGGTTTCTTGTCTCGTAAGCGCCAGACAGTCGTGCTGAGCCATTTCAAAGTCGGCTTCCTCTTCCACCGAAGTTTCAGAGACGTCACATTCCCCCCTTGGAAGAGGGAGGAGAGTTGCAGGGTTCAGAACATCACACCTGGAGATCGTCACGTTGTCAGGGAGTAGAAGGGAACATTGTAGCCATAGGTGCCGTGCAGCAGAGAGATGTTTAGGTCGGGTCTGGGCCAGAATGGCAGTGATATCATGTGGAGCCTTCACCTTCAGGCAGTGGCCCAGAATAACATCAGCAGTCTTGTCCAGCAGTAGGTTTGTAGCAAAGACAGCTCTCAGGCATGAAGGTGCTCCACAGGCAACTGGGTCCAGTCTGGCAGAGTAGTATCCCAGTGGGCGCTGTCTTCCCCCATGGAACTGTGTTAGGACTCCAGTCACATGTCCTTTCTTCTCTACAAACAGGCAAAATGTCACTTCCAGTTTAGAAAAAGAGCAGGGATGCACACAGGATAAAAGTGCTCATTCCATTTAATGCATCACAGGGGTGTTACAGGTGAGGGTGCAAAGGAAGGAGGACTGGGTAGCCCCGATGGTACAACGAACATTTCGTGCTCAGCTGGCGCTTCTGTGGGTACAATCCTCCTTGTACCCGCAGAAGCGCCAGCTGAGTGCGAAACATTCGTTGTACCATCGGGGCTACCGGGTTCTCCTTCCTTTGCACCCCTACCTGTAACACCCCTGTGATGCATTAAATGGAATGAGCACTTTTATCCTGTGTGCAGCCCTGCTCTTTTCTAAACTGGAAGTGACATATCACTGTGTGGAGGAAGTGTGCACCAGAATAGAGGCTCACAGTGTGTGGGACCTGCATGAGAGGTCCCAGGGGATCCTGGAGGGCTGCTGGAACTGACAGAGACGCACGGAGGGAGCGGTGGTGCTGGCTTTAACCTGCAAACTGTAAGTGTCTTACAAACAAGCAAAATGGTTTCTTGTAGTCAGGGAGTCCAAGGGCAGGAGCGCATATGATGGCATCCTTCAGCGTGTAGAATCCATCAATGGCTTCAGTTGTCAGATAGAAAGGATTGGGCACAATCGGAGTATCCAAGACTGTGGCTTCATTCCCTGCCCGTAGATCTTGCACCATGCGAAACTTGGGAGGTTGTCTCTTTGGTGTTTTCTTCTTGACTGGAAACAGTGGGGTGTTGCATGGTGACTTGGTCGGAATGACTGCTCCATTCTTGACGTAGGGCGTCAGTTGTTGTGTGATAGCATCCGGTTGGACAACGGAGAGAGGGTACTGGGGCTTACGGGTAAGCGGGCTCCTGGTTTAAGCTTGACTTCCACTGGCTGGACTGGGAGCCTTCCAATGTCTTCAGGGCCTTGGGCCCACAGGATGTCTGGTATCTGTGAAAGCCAGGCTGCTTCCGTAGGTTGTCTCAGCAAAGTGAAAGAGGCCGAAAACCTGTGAAACTTCTTCCTGGTCCAGAGCCGTAGTAAGGGTGACAGTACCATTTTCCTGGAAGGAGATGTTGGCGTGTAACTTCGTCAGTAAGTCAGTTCCCAGTAGATTCACTGGACAGGTGTTGGACACCACCAATCGAGATAACATGCTCTGTGTGGGTTGCAGGCTCACACGCAATGGGCGTATACTTGATGGCTCCATCAACACCCACGCATGGGGTGGTTTCTTCTGTGAGACAGCCTGAGTCAGGTAAGTCAGCGAATCTTATCATGCTTCTGGCAGCACCGGTATCCACTAAGAAGGGAATGGATAGGAAGTGGGACACATGCCGGATGATAAATGGACTAGTATCCTGGAATACATACCCAAGTTGTCTATATGTGAATCGGCTAGGCTGTCGCATCTCTATGTGGTACACCATGCCAATGGTTATGTACCGTTCAGGGTTGAGGACTGATTCTGAATGTCCGAGATGCAGAGGGGATAATGCGGGCATTTTCCACATGATGTGGTCCTGCCCAAGACTGTCCACATACTGGACGGCGGTCATTAACCGGATAGATAGAGTGTATGGGTGTGAAATACCTAGAGAGCCGGTGGTTTGCCTGCTGGGCTATGTAGAGAAAGTGGATATTGAAAATAGATTAAAAATAGCGATTGCAAAATTGCTCTTTGTGGCAAGGAAATTAATCGCAAAATACTGGATTCGGGATCTTCCCCCAAGCAGAGAGGAATTTGTGAAACAGGTAGATAACCAACTTTATATGGAAAAGGGTATTTATGGGAAAAGAGAGAAAATAGCAATGTTCGAGAAAATATGGTTACCCTGGATAAATTATAGATGAGAAGAGGAAGTATGACTTTAAACTGTGATGTGTGTAAATTGATCTGAAATACGGCATACTTGATGTACCTTATTAACGATTACTTAACTAAATGACACCATGAGCTGTTGTGAAATGTGGTAGCTGTCGGGTGGGGGAAGGGAGGGGGAAAGGGAGGGTGGGGATTGGGACTGTATTCTAAATATTCATGAGAAAAAAGGGACATGTTGTCTCGATGCATTTGTGTAATCCTGTTTGGAAACTGTTTAATTAATAAAAATTTATCTGATTTTAAAAAAAAAAGAAGGGAATGGATCTTCCTTCTAGCTCCATACATACAGTAGGAGTCGGGCCGCAAGCTTGTCTTACAGAATCGCTGCCCCGGCGGTCCAGTCCTGCCTGTGGGGGACTATACCATCCAAGCCGCAATACCATCGACCACCGGAGGACTGTAGCGGCGCTGGTGAGCATCACCAGGTACTGTAGGTCGTGTCACGAACTTGTATATACTTTATTTTCACCCCTTATTCATTGACTACCAGGGCCACAGCTTCGGGCAGCCACCCGTGACATCCCAGACGGAGCCTGAGAGCTGAGTACCCGGCCCTGGGCGAGTCACATGTGGATTGTGGATCCTGCAGCAGCAGTCTCATGCATTTTATACTGGTTGTGTGTCACACAACCACACCTGGTGAGCAGTGGCATTAGCCACATCACAACAGTGCATCATAAATGCTAAAGCCTTATATGCGCTTCTGTATCCCTTTTTAGTTTTTCTTCTTTGGGGATTAGAAATGGTGTGGGCTCTCCGGGTCAGAGAACCTATCCGTCACTTCATATTGATGAGTGCATGGCTTGAAGTGAGTTGTGCTGCCATTTTGGAGCATGTACATTTTAAAAGAGTCGACTTCAGAAGCCTTGTGACTGTTGTCCAAATATACTTCACCCACGATTACCCAGCCTAGATCACGTCCCTAAACATATGGAGCATCATCTGGACAATTGCATGTTGTACCTTGTGGACCATCAGAAGTCCTACTGAGAAGTCCTACCGAGTGGGATTAAAATATCAGCATTCGTGTCCAGAGGAAGAATTTTGTTGGTTAGGTGACTCAAGTGATGATGAAGGGCAGCTTGTGGAGTGGGAATTTCTTCCGTTATGAAGTAGCTGGTCACAATTACGGTTGGCAAGGATATTTGCATATTTCCATTGATTGAAGGGATGTGTATCCCTCTGCTTTCCTGCCAGAAGTCTTGATATGATCAAAGCAGGTGTTGAGAGTGTACGGAGCAGCTTGTCCCTTTATCTTGAAGATCTCAAGGGTACCTTCACACGCGGCAATATTGCTAGGCAATTTCACTGGCAATTTGCTGGTTGCAGTGAAATCATGGACACATTGTTCTATTTTGTGGCTGTGTACAAATGGACCAATGTGTTCATGATTTTACTGCAACCAGCAAATTGCCAGTGAAATTCCCTAGCAATATTGCCATGTGTGAAGGTACCCTTAAGGTACCGTCACACGCGGCAATTTTGCAAGCAATTTCACTGGCAATTTGCAGGTTGCAGTGAAATCATGGACACATTGTTTCATTTCTACACGGCAACAAAACAGAACAATGTATCCATGATTTCACTGCAACCATCAAATTGCCAGTGAAATTGCTTGCAAAATTGCCGCGTGTGACAGTACCTTTACAGAGACAGGCAGAAGTACAGTACATGGGGATGCGATGTAGATGATGCGACAGGGGACAGGTGCAGCAGGAAGGATATGTAAGGCGTGTGAGGACCAATCAAGTCCAGGCAATTGCAAAGCACGTAGGGATGGGGTGCAGCGGGGATGTCCAGTGCGGAAGGGAGTGTTATAGGAGCATACAGACTTTAGGCTGCGTTCACACATTGCGTATTTTGCTGCACTTTTCTACGCGCGCTTTTCAAAATACGCAATGTCTTTTGTGTCTGCCAGCAAAGTGAATGTGAAATTCAGTTTGCCGTGCAGACAGTGCGTACAAATACGCAGTGCGTTTTCAGGGAGAAAGCGCAGCTGCTTAAAGAATTGAGATGTCAATTCTTTACGCAGCTGCCCCTGCGTTTTCTCCCTCTGATGTCACAGAGGGGAGGAAGAATCCTGCTTCCTCCTCCCCTCTGTGACATCTGTGGCCGTCTATTAGATTTCAGTGTATTAATATACACTGCAAAATCTAAATTAAACAAAAGCAAGTGTATGAAAAATAAAAAAGAATGAATACTTCACCTGTCCGACGCCTTTTCCCGGTGTTCGTCCGGTTCCAAGTGAGATGTCTTCTGCCAGGACCTGTGGTGACGTCAGAGGGGCATTCCCGGCGCTGATTGGCTGCTCGCGATCATGTGATATGTATTTCATTGTCATTCTTTTTTATTTTTCACTAGCTGTGAGCCCGATGCAAATACATCGGGTGTCTAGAATATATATATATTTTTTTAAAGATTTTTAAATAATAATCGCATCATCAATAGCAATAATATTAGCAATAGCATTATTATTAGCAGTAATAGCAGTATTAATAGCAGTAATAGCATTATTATTAGCATTAATAGCATTATTAATAGCATTAATAGCATTAATAATACAATTAATAGCATTAATATTAGCATTAATAGCATTAATAGTATTATTAATAGCATTAATAGCATTATTAATAGCATTAATAGCATTATTAATAGCATTAATAATACAATTAATAGCATTAATATAGCATTATTAATAGCATTAATAGCATTATTAATAGAATTAATAGCATTAATAGTATTATTAATAGCATTAATTGCATTATTAATAGCATTAATAGCATTATTAATAGCATTAATAGTATTATTAATAGCATTAATAGCATTATTAATAGCATTAATAGCATTATTAATAGCATTAATAGCAATATTATTAGCATTAATAGCTTTATTAATAGCGTTAATATGATTATTATTAGCATTATTAGCATTAATATTAGCATAAGGGCGGCTTCAGACTGCGGCAGCGTCCGGTCCGGGGCTGTCAGGAGTGACAGCCTGGAGCGGAGTTTTTCTGCATAGAATCCTGTCGGGCTGCACGGAGCTGGATCGCGCCGGGTGGTAATTAGCTGCTATCCGGCTGCCAGCTCGCCGGATGTATCCTGAAGAAGTGGGGATTTGTCTGCCGACTCCAAAAACGGTGCATGCACCAGTTTTGGAATCGGCAGACAAATCCCCACTCCTGCAGGATACATCCGGCGAGCTGGCAGCCGGATAGCAGCTAATTACCACCCGGCGCGATCCAGCTCCGTGCAGCCCGACAGGATTCTATGCAGAAAAACTCCGCTCCAGGCTGTCACTCCTGACAGCCCCGGACCGGACGCTGCCGCAGTCTGAAGGCAGCCTTAATAGCATAATTATTAGCATTAATAGCATTATTATTAGCAGTAATAGCATTATTATTAGCATTAATAGCATTAATAATACAATTAATAGCATTAATATTAGCATTAATAGCATTAATAGTATTATTAATAGCATTAATAGCATTATTAATAGCATTAATAGCATTAATAATACAATTAATAGCATTAATATTAGCATTAATAGCATTAATAGTATTATTAATAGCATTAATAGCATTATTAATAGCATTAATAGCATTAATAATAACATTAATAGCATTATAAATAGCATTAATAGCATTATTAATAGCTTGAATAGCATAATTATTAACATTAATAGCATTAATAATAGCATTAATAGCAATATTATTTGCATTCATAGCATTCTTATTACCATTAATAGCATAATTATTAGCATTAATAGCATAATTATTAGCATTAATAGCATTAATAATAGTATTAATAGCAATATTATTTGCATTAATAGAATTAATAATACAATTATTAGCATAAATATTAGCATTAATAGCATAATTATTAGCATTAATAGCATAAATATTAGCATTAATAGCATAATTATTAGCATTAATATCAATATTATTTGCATTAATAGCATTATTATTACCATTAAAAGCATAAATATTAGCATTAATAGCATAAATATTAGCATTAATAGCATAATTATTAGCATTAATATCAATATTATTTGCATTAATAGCATTATTATTACCATTAATAGCATAAATATTAGCATTAATAGCATAATTATTAGCATTAATAGCATTAATAATAGAATTAATAGCAATATTATTTGCATTAATAGCATTATTATTACCATTAATAGCATAATTATTAGCATTAATAGCATAATTATTAACATTAATAGCATTAATAATAGCATTAATAGCAATATTATTTGCATTCATAGCAATATTATTTGCATTCATAGCATTCTTATTAGCATTAATAGCATAATTATTAGCATTAATAGCATAATTATTAGCATTAATAGCATAAATATTAGCATTAATAGCATAATTATTAGCATTAATAGCATAAATATTAGCATTAATAGCATAATTATTAGCATTAATATCAATATTATTTGCATTAATAGCATTATTATTACCATTAATAGCATAAATATTAGCATTAATAGCATAATTATTAGCATTAATAGCATTAATAATAGAATTAATAGCAATATTATTTGCATTAATAGCATTATTATTACCATTAATAGCATAATTATTAGCATTAATAGCATAATTATTAACATTAATAGCATTAATAATAGCATTAATAGCAATATTATTTGCATTCATAGCAATATTATTTGCATTCATAGCATTCTTATTAGCATTAATAGCATAATTATTACCATTAATAGCATAATTATTAGCATTAATAGCATAATTATTAGCATTAGTAGCATAAATATTAGCATTAATAGCATAATTATTAGCATTAATAGCATAAATATTAGCATTAATAGCATAATTATTAGCATTAATATCAATATTATTTGCATTAATAGCATTATTATTACCATTAATAGCATAAATATTAGCATTAATAGCATAATTATTAGCATTAATAGCATTAATAATAGAATTAATAGCAATATTATTTGCATTAATAGCATTATTATTACCATTAATACCATAATTATTAGCATTAATAACATAAATATTAGCATTAATAGCATAATTATTAGCATTAATAGCATTATTATTAGCAGTAATATCATTATTATTAGCATTTTTTTTTTATTCTTATTTTTATTGTTATTATGTATAATTTTTTATTTATTTTTTTATTATTTTTTAATTTTTTTTTTAATTATTAAATTAATTTATTATTTGTTATTTTAAGTGAGCCTGAGCCTGAGAAACAGTTCTCCTTCAGGTCCGCTCAAAGGGCTCATATTATTAGCATATTTGTATTTTTTTATTATTATTTTTTATTTATTTTTTTATTATTTTGTATTTATTTTTTTATTATTTTTTAATTATTTTTTTTATTATTAAATTTATTATTTATTTTAAGTGAGCCTGAGGCTGAGACACAGTTCTCCTTCAGGTCCGCTGAAAGGGCTCATATTATTAGCATATTTGTATTTTTTTATTATTATTTTTTATTTATTTTTTAATTATTTTTTTATTATTTTTTTTATTATTAAATTTATTAGTTATTTTAAGTGAGCCTGAGCCTGAGACACAGTTCTCCTTCAGGTCCGCTCAAAGGGCTCATATTATTAGCATATTTGTATTTTTTTATTATTATTTTTTATTTATTTTTTTATTATTTTGTATTTATTTTTTTATTATTTTTTAATTATTTTTTAATTATTTTTTTTATTATTAAATTTATTATTTATTTTAAGTGAGCCTGAGGCTGAGACACAGTTCTCCTTCAGGTCCGCTGAAAGGGCTCATATTATTAGCATATTTGTATTTTTTTATTATTATTTTTTTATTTATTTTTTTATTATTTTTTATTTATTTTTTTATTATTTTTTTATTATTAAATTTATTAGTTATTTTAAGTGAGCCTGAGGCTGAGACACAGTTCTCCTTCAGGTCCGCTCAAAGGGCTCATATTATTAGCATATTTGTATTTTTTTATTATTATTTTTTATTTATTTTTTTATTATTTTTTAATTATTTTTTAATTATTTTTTTTTATTATTAAATTTATTAGTTATTTTAAGTGAGCCTGAGGCTGAGACACAGTTCTCCTTCAGGTCCACTGAAAGGGCTCATATTATTAGCAATTTTTTTTTTTTTTTAATTATTATTTTTTATTTAATTATTTATTATTTTTTATTTATTTTTTTTATTATTTTTTAATTATTTTTTTATTATTTTTTTTATTATTAAATTTATTTGTTGACATACATTAGGGGTGTGTCGGCGAATTAACGGCCGGGCCCCTGGTTCTATTTGTCGGCCCCAAAATCGCGGACACACCGCTAATGTATGTCTATGGGCAGTGAAGTCGAATTGTGATTGGTCGGCGTCAGCAGAGAGCGACCAATCAGAAATCGGGCTGACTGCCCATAGACATGCATTAGCGGTGTGTCCGCGATTTTAGGGCCGACAAATAGAACCAGGTGGGCGGCCATAAAATCGCCGACACACCGCTAATGTATGTCAATGGGAAATGGGGTGCTCTTCTGATTGGCTGAGGGCAGTAGACAGCGACCAATCAGAAGAGCGGCTCACATCTCATAGAGATAGAATGGCGGATTTTTAGTCAATTCTATCTTAATGAGAAGTGAAGAGGACATCGGAGCTGGAAGTTGGCGGAAAGAAGACAGAAGACCCCGGGGGCCGGACGAAGAGCTGGAGATGGCGGAAAGAAGAGAGAAGACCGGCGGGGCCGGAGGAAGAGGACGCCTGGCCGGAGGGAGGACTTGTGGATCGGACGGACGATCAGATGACTAAGAAGGCATGTAAGTGATCGACGGCGGGGGCTTCGGGTGTAGGGCCTTAGGTGTTAGCGACAGCGGCGGGGGAAAGCGGCGGGAGCTTAGGAGGCGGCGGGGCTTAGGGGATAGGGGCTTAGGTGCGGCGGGGCTTAGGTGCGGCGGACTTAGACTTAGGGGGTAGGGGCTTAGATGCGGCGGGGCTTAGAGGGTAGGGGCTTAGGTGCGGCGGGGCTTAGAGGGTAGTGGCTCAGGTGCAGCGGGGCTTAGGGGGTAGGGGCTTAGGTGCGGCGGGGCGGCGGCGGACGGTAGGGGCTTAGGTGCGGCGGGGCTTAGGGGGTAGGGGCTTAGGTGCGGCGGGGCTTAGGGGGTAGGGGCTTAGGTGCGGCGGGTCGGGGCTTAGGTGCGGCGGGGCTTAGGGGGTAGGGGCTTAGGTGCGGCGGGGCTTAGGGGGTAGGGGCTTAGGTGCGGCGGGGCTTAGGGGGTAGAGGCTTAGGTGCGGCGGGGCTTAGGGGGTAGGGGCTTAGGTGCGGCGGGTCGTGGCTTAGGTGCGGCGGTGCTTAGGGTGTAGGGGCTTAGGTGCGAAGGACTTAGGGGGTAGGGGCTTAGGTGCGGCGGACTTAGACTTAGGGGTTAGGGGCTTAGATGCGGCGGGGCTTATAGGGTAGGAGCTTAGATGCGGCGGGGCTTATAGGGTAGGGGCTTAGGTGTGGCGGGGCTTAGGGGGTAGGGGGGGTAGGGGCTTAGGTGCGGCGGGTCTTAGGGGGTAGGGGCTTAGGTGCGGCGGGGCTTAGAGGGTAGGGGCTTAGGTGCGGCGGGGCTTAGGGGGTAGGGGCTTAGGTGCGGCGGGTCTTAGGGGGTAGGGGCTTAGGTGCGGCGGGGCTTAGAGGGTAGGGGCTTAGGTGCGGCGGGGCTTAGGGGGTAGGGGCTTAGGTGCGGCGGGTCTTAGGGGGTAGGGGCTTAGGTGCGGCAGGGCTTAGGTGCGGCGGGGCTTAGGGGTAGGGGCTTAGGTGCGGCGGGTTTTAGGGGGTAGGGGCTTAGGTGCGGCGGGTCGGGGCTTAGGTGCGTCGGTGCTTAGGGGGTAGGGGGGTAGGGGTTAGGTGCGGCGGGGCTTAGAGGATAGGGGCTGTGCGGACATTGGGGGGGGCTGTGCGGACATTGGCGGGGGTGGCTGTGCGGACATTGGCGGGGGGGGCTGTGCGGACATTGGCGGGGGGGGCTGTGCGGACATTGGCGGGGGGGCTGTGCGGACATTGGCGGGGGGGGGCTGTGAGGACATTGGCGGGGGGGGCTGTGCGGACATTGGCGGGGGGGCTGTGCGGACATTGGCGGGGGAGGGGGGCTGTGCGGACATTGGGGGGAGGGGCTGTGCGGACATTGGGGGGGAGGGGCTGTGCGGACATTGGGGGGGTGTTGTGCGGACATTGTGGGGGGGTGTTGTGCGGACATTGGGGGGGGTGTTGTGCGGACATTGGGGGGGGTGCTGTGCGGACATTGCGGGGGGGGCTGTGCTAGACTGTGGATAGGGGCTGGCGGCGGAGGTGTGCGGGCAGTGAGGGGGGGTGTGCGGTGCTGGAGGTCGGTGCGGGTGTGGGGAGCGTAGCTCGGCTGTGGATCGGGGCTGGGGGGAGGCACAGGGGGCAGCTGCATAGTCGGAGGTGGGCTGTGGGTAGCGGGGAGCAGAGGCGGCATTGGCGGCCATTGCGAGTTGGCTTAAAACTGCTCGCATTGGCCGCTTCGCGGCCAATGCTTCGCGCGTATCCACATGACGACACCGGAAGTAGCGCCGAGAGGGGCGCTTTTCCGATTCGCGATTATATAATAGATACACTTGCTTTTGTTTAATTTAGATTTCGCAGTGTATATTAATACACTGTGAAATCTAATGGGGCTGTCATAGAGGGGAGAAGGAAGCAGGATTCTTCCTCCCCTCTGTACATCACTGCGCTTTCTGGGTAAAGAAAGCGCAGTGTGTGAAAGCCCCTGCGTATTTTGTTGTGCTTTATTGTAGTGCTTTTTTGAGCGGACGACAAACGCAGCAAAAAGCGCGCGCAAAAAAACGCAGCAAAATACGCAAATATGTGAACGCAGCCTTAAAGGTACCTTTACACGCCGCAAGAGGCAATCCGCATTCCCGTCACCAGTGAAATTGCTATGAAATTGCGGCGTGTATTTGAGGAATCCGGTGGTGTTTTTGAAAGTTGCGCCCGGTTGTGATTTCACTGCACTGCTCCAAAACCAGAGGCAACCATGAAGGGGAAATTCCCTGCTTTTGGCGTGTGAAGGGGCGATAGGGATGGAATCAGCGTCACGTACTGATTTCCCGGAGGCGTGCCACAGCGTGCTATCTTGTTGCTGTGTACAAATGGAACAATGTGTCCATGATTTCACTGCAACCAGTAAGTTGCCAGTGAAATTCCTAGAAAAGTTGCCGCGTGTAAAGGTACCTTTAGAGTTTTTAACTAGTCATAGTTGCAGGATTAATTTGTGGTATCCCTGGGGAATATAAATTATCTGGCTTGTATGACTGTGACAAATTGGGACAAAATCATGCGGCATGAGGGTTCAGCTGTATTTTAGTCTCTAGAGAGTTTGGTGGTGGTGGCTTAAATTGTGGGTTATAGCTGTAAGGTACCTTGTAAGTAGCAGGTGGCGACATCCTGTTCCTTGTGGGTGCATCGATGTGGTATGTTGGAAATGGTGCTGGCATTGATTGTAATTGCCTTAGCATGTAATCGGTAGTGCGGTCAGCTGGGTCTTTCACTACTCCTGAAATTAGGCAGTGCAGATGAACATCTTGACCCAGTGCTTGTTCAAGGACTTTCAGTATAGCAAAGACGCTCCTCCTTCCCTTTCTCCTTGGCGTATTTTTAATTGGGTTCCATCTCGTTTGTCTGAGATTCCACGTTTGCTTCTGACCCACCCCAGGGCCATGGGGTACCCGGTCCCGGGCATTTGGTTTCACGGGGGATGTCATGGGCAGCCTGTGGCCGGGCCCATGACCCTGGTGGTTGCTGAAAAAGGGGAAAAATAAAGATAAAAATAAGTGTCTCGTGACGCCACCTACTGTTCTGGTAATGTTACTGGCACTGTGAGACAGTCCTCCGGGGTGATGGTGATGCAGCAAGATGGTTGCGCTCCCCGGGGCAGCTGTGAAGGTTGATAGTGCGCAGGGAGACAGCTTATATCAGGCCTTGTCACTGCTGCAGTCGGCGACTCGTCAGGTGGAAGTAATAAAGTATGCCACACAGTCTTTATCTCTGAACAGGTTTACTGGCAGGTTTGTAGTGCAGGCAAACAGGTGATACAGCCTTATGGGTCGTGCTGGCCTGGGTGGTCACCAGGAAACCGGGATGACTCACATAGGACCTTCGGTGGTGTACCTGCTGTTCCTCTCCAGTCCCACACCGCGCTCCCTCCTTTCTTCCTCAGCGCCTCTGCGCGCAGAGCGTGAAGCCAGCTCCTCCCATCCTCAATAACTGAGCGGCTCCTCCCTGAGCCCTCGGTATCCTATATGGGCTTTTTTCTGGGTGTGTCGGGTGTCGGCCACGACTTCTTGAAGATGCTCGGGTTCGGCGGCTCAGGGCTGAACACCCACACCACTCTCGGAGCCGGTCCGCCATTCCGGGACCAGATCCCTTTGGCCGGTAGTCATACTGGGCCTGGATTCGGGCACACCACAATCCCTGGTGCCCCTAGGGACTCCCTCTGTCAGGAAGATCTCTCCTGAGATGTTCTCCGCTGTGCTCCTCACAGCCTTTTTGACAGTCTTCCCACTGTTCCTCTAACCCACCTGACTCCTTCCCCAGGACTGGCAACGGGTCCACCCAAGTCCCCTGCTCTAAGGTGTGTGGATGGGTGTTGTGAGAATCCTTGGTTAGCATCCTAGTTCTCCTGTAACAGGGATACTACACACTCTTATCTGGGTGCAGTACCCCTCTGTGACATCCTGACCACTGGGGCGCCACACTTCCTTTCTAGCAAGGGAGCTTGTAACTCTGACCGCATTTGCACAGATCTCCAGTAGCTTGTCAGACAAGGTTGACTTCCTGGAGAGGGATGATCTGGAAATGAAACGTGAGTTTGGTTGATGTTGATCGGTGTGACCTAACCTCTTGAGGGTGTGCGACTCGGTGTTCTGCCTTATCTTTGGGCAACTCGCACTAATGCCTCATTTGTTTGGAGTAGTTTCTCCTTTATCAAACTCTGCTGTGGCATTAGCTGTCATAGTTAAACAGAAAATGTGTTGTACCTTGCAGACAGTCGCTGATAACGATCATAGGCTGCAGATAAACGATTCAAGGTGATTAAACCTGCTGCATCACTGTGAGAGCATGGAAGTGCTGCTAAATAGTGCTCCACTCTGCCTCATAAATCATCTAAGTCATTGCGGAACTGTTCTCCGGCCATTTCAAAGTTCTCTGTGACATTTTGTGTTGGTTTTGATACAGACTTGGGTTGTGCGTCATGTTGTACAGTCAGCATAGACTCCTCACCCTGGGCATCTGTGTTGTGAGGGACATGATGCATCTGCCACACAGAGGTATCCACAGTGTTTTTGTGGACATATTTTAGCTAAGATGGCAGATGGCTCTAGTGTTGGTAGCACACATCACAATATGATGCTGCCATCCCCGGCCATCGTTGATTTGTCTACAATACTATGTATCTGCTCTGTCTGTCTGGTAGTTGTTTGCCTTCCTGCTGTGCTGTAAATCCATTGTCTGTGCATCTGCCATTTAATGTTCAATCCTCCTTTCCATATACAGTTGGCTTATGAACCTTTTTAGATATTTTTAGTGCAACCAATCACAGATGCTGTCACAGAGGATGGTCAGGGGAAGCAGTGAATATTTATAATGTTTAATGAGTGGACTTGGAAGCTGTGACAGCAGCACAGACATCCGGTAAGTATAATTGTAATGCATTTTGCTTCCTTTTGCAGCCCCCTAGACTTTACTACAACGATTTTATAGCACAGAAGCTCGGGTCCCCATAGACTGTACTGCCATGTTCTGCAATCCGTCAATACAGCAGCGGGTTCAACTGTCAGCAGTGGGGAAGCCCTTGGCCGTGAACTACAGTGATCTCAGTGACATCACCACTTCTCATAGTTGAGGTTCCCCCGCAGCAGTCAGTGTGTCCTAGAAGATGCAGAGTGGCTGTTTTTTCCATCAATTTCAACTCCTGGATGGAGCAGAGCTGGATTCTTCTTTGGATATCATATGGTGGACTACTTCGGACCTGCAGGGGTGTTTTAGGGTTTAATAAAGGAGTGAAAGAGGGTGTGTGTTATTTCAAATAAAAGATTTTTTTCTGTGTTTTGTGTTTATTTCTTTTGATTTACAGGATTTGTAATAAGAAGGTCTCAACGATCCCTACCCACTAGTAATCCATGGATTGATGGCAGCTGTGAATTTTGACATATCACAGCTGTCTAACCTTTATATTATCCCTATTCCTTCCCCACCAGCGCAATCGGGATGAGCTGGGAAATGAGCTGGGTATCAAAATTGGGGGGAACCCCATGTTGTTTTTAAAAATTATTGAATTAAAAAAAAACTGTATGCTTTCATGCCACCATGCCGTCAGCTTTATCTGCGCTAGGTTTAAAAATACAGCTGACACCATGCCATTTTTGCAATTATTAATTTATTTTTACACTAGTGTGAATACAACCAATCACAGACGCTGGCAGAGGGTGAGTAGGGAAAGCATAGGAATATGCATAACGTTTAATGGACAGACCCAGAAGCAGTGACAGCAGTGAAGACACCCAATAACTATAATTGTGTTTTAATCCCCATTTTGCACTAATAAACATTGCTGATTGGAATGCTGCAGCATTTCATCAAGCTTTATCCAGGCAGTAGAACCAAACAGTAACACACACTTCCCTGAGAAGTCTGTGTTCGTGGTCCGTGTGTTGACACTTGGTATCCAGTATGGACCCTGAACTTTACAGTTCAGGTTTGCCCATCAGTAGCTGCAATTGTTCTTTTCTACACAAGGCAGAGAGTGCATAGGCTGTGCAGTCTTTGCTCTCCTCCATCATACTTTAAATTTTGAGATGCATACACAGACATCACTGCCAAGGAGTATGAGGCTGGAGACAGACATCACTGCTGGGGAGGCTGGGGACAGACATTACTTACTGGGGTGGCGGAGGCTGGGGAGAGAGATCTCTTGCCGGGAAGACTGAGGCTGTGGACATACATCACTGCTGGGGAGGCTGAAACCAGGGACAGACATTACTTTCTGGGGAAGTTGGGCTGCTCTTCACCTGTGAGACAGAGAGCGCACTTTGCGCCCCAGCTCCACCCACAAAATGTGTCCTCGATGTGGCACTGACAAACATGAGGATGTAATTCTTCAATGCATGAAGCGTTCAATAGTGAACGCTGCATACACGCAGCGCAGGTGGAGGATTAAAGGGCCTGCAGCCAGTGAATCACGGCTGACCCAAGCACTGTGGTCCCTGAGAATCTGCCTGAGTGCCACAAGGGTTCTCTTTTTTGGGAAATCTTCTTCATGGCTGCTCCTGGATTCAAACTAGTGATCTTTTGCTTTGCAATCACCCTAATAACACAAAGCGCTATTAGGGAATGTGAGAAGAATTTTTAATTTGTAGTATACAGGAAGATAAAGATTTTCCAAACAGCAGAAGCAAAACAGTAACAATACAGTGACATGACAAGAAGCTGCACTAATCATGTGCTAAATAGTTGCAAGTCAATTTTACGTATGAGATAGTCAAGATGATGGTCTATAAAATGAAGGTAGTTTCACACTAAAAACTGTAGTGAGATATGGAGTTTGAAAGTCAAAGATTATAAAAATTGTTACCATTTTGCATGTCAGTGCACTTTGTGGTGTCGAAAATTATGAAGTCATCATACGTGTTGCGGGCACTGTGTGGGTATTCACGGTTGGGATATCTTGCTGTGTTTGGGGGCACTTTTGTTGGCATCATACTTTACAGGGGCTATAACAGTGGTATCTTAATGCATGGGAACACTATGGGGTTTCAATAGGAGGAAAACTAGTTTGTAAGGGCTGTAGATGTATGTTCTCCTATGACCATGCCAAATATTTTTTATTTTTTTTGTGTGGCAGGGCCCAATTAGGACTTCTAAGAGGTCCTATAACTTACATGTATGCCCCTGGTTCTCCAGAGTATTTACAATCATTGAATGAAAAAGAGTCAATCTGAATGAGGCTCTAGACTTTCTACTAATATATCTTCACCATAGCTGGAATCTGGAAAGTGTAATTAGCAGAAGAGGTGCAAGGGTGGTCAGACCTTTTAGTGATACAAGTGGAATATGTCCATCTCTTATTAAATAGGGGACAATATTTTCTTTTAGAATTTACACAGCTCTTATGGGTAGCTTTCCTATGGAATTCTTCACCTTAGAACAATGTAAAAGATAAGAATAGATTGGGGAATTAGAGTAACTCAATATCCCTGTACTTACTCCTCTGGAGCTATGCTTGTGATTTGTGAATGGCCATCAGAAGGGTCCCATCTGCTTCCATCTCCAGAGGCCTCCATAGCTTAAGGTAGTGCCTGTTGGCAACGAACACCAGTGGCTCACTCCAATATGCCCATATGAAACAGAAGGCGCTGCCAGATCTTCAGGACACCGCGTCCAACATCAGTTTCAGAAGCCTCAGCGGCATTACTTTCTGTACAGCATTAACCCAAGAAAGAGGGATAAGTGATAGTAATAGTGATGAGAGAGTAGTAATATATTCAGGTTCGGATAGCTCTAACCAAATACTCTGAACAAGTAACGAATCCAATTCATGTAAATGGGGAACTCACTCGGATCTCAATACTGAAACTGTTCAAAGTATTCAATTAGCGTTATCCGAACCCGAATATCTTACTAAGGCTGGGGTCACACACACAGATATCTGGGCAGATATTGTTCACAGATCTCTGGTTGCAGTGAAATCATGGACACATGGTTCCATTTTGTGGCTGTATATAAATGGATTAATGTGTCCATGATTTCACTGCAACCAGAGATCTGTGAACAATATCTGCCCAGATATCTGTGTGTGTGACCCCAGCCTTAGCAAGATAAAAGTAGAACAGGAGCGTATTGAAAAGGACCTGGCTAATTGTGGGGATTAGGGCCGGGAGAGCCACTCACCATGGGTGGTTGTGCACCCTTGCAGAACAGCAGTTACAGCTGTATGTTCAAATGGTAATCAATGGCTTTTTAAATTATGCAGTGGACATGGTAGCTAAGCGGTGGCGAAGTTGCCGTGACCAATACCGCCGGGAGCTAAACCATGACACCCAGTGGCTCAGCTGCGCCAAGGATGAGGGTGTACATCTATTTCCAGGGCCTGTCTTTCCTTGCATCTGTGATGCACCTGAGACCGTATGTATTTTTATATCAATCTCCTGGTCAAGATAAGTGTTGTTTTTGAAACACAAGTGTAGTGGATGTTGTAATTTGTTCAACCATAGAACTGACACCAACTTGAGGCAGACGTCTGAGTCTGAGCCCCATGTGCAGGAAACTGCAGAGTCTGCTGACGAGGGTGTGGGACCTTCATTGTCCCATGAAGATCCACAGGCATCATCTAGTGTTGCTCTCCCGGACTCGCAGTCATCTGAGGAGACATCACAGCCACCATTAATGTCTGCCCAAACCCAGCCACTAGGGGAGCAAGGACAAAGTGCCACAGCCACCTTGCCCAGGGCCAGGTCTCCCCTTTCACCACCGGTGGTACGTTGCTCAAGGTGTCGAAGGCAGTTGTCATCATCAAACCTCCGGCTCGATGTGGACATGAGGATCTTGCAGTACCTTGCGAGGACTGTGAGCGATGATGGGGAGGAAGCCTTTGCATGCTGCCTCAGCAACTATTTGTGTGAGATTCCACGCCCACTGAGTCTGCGTGCAAGGACTGGATGCTTGTGTGCCACCCAATCATCCACGATATGCTGGAGCAGTGGCAGAACTCTCCAGATAATTTACTGGACAGGACCAGCAGCCAGCAGTACCATCAGCCCCAGCATCCTCACAGGCCTCGCATAGTCTTGTAAGACCTCCAATGCCTTGTGCACTGTGGACCCCATTACAGCAAATGCTCAATTTGTCAAATTACCTGCCTGTCAGCCTCAATGCCACCCATCCAACATGACAACAGTGAAAATATGAGGACCACACACACCCAAGTTGGTATGTTGGGCAGTGTCACACAATCCCGGGACCAACAAGGTCTGCCACACATGTCAGACAGCACAGAGTGGTACACTGGATCCCAGTATGGTGCACCATTTCAGCAGACAACTCAGCTGCACCAGGGCACCTATATAGCGCAGCAGAGGGGGGATTTTGTGCACATGCCACGACCTATGAGTCACCACACCGAAGCAGCTGTATGCAGACAACAGCAGTATCACATGGGGCACAGTTTGCAAACACATATGTGGCGCCCCGCAACGAGTGCGTCACAAGGGAGTATTGCAGCCGCAATATTCTCTGACACAGCAGTGATATAGTTAACTTTGAGATCCAACCCAACATGCATCACCTAGAACAGAGGGCCAATCCTAGGTCCTGGTGGGTGGAGTGTTAGGGAAGTGTAGGAGAACACACAATAGTCAGAAAGAAGAGAAGAATCTAGAACCTGACAAGAGCAGACTAGAACTTGGAGAGGAGCGGGGGGGCCGTCACCGGTCGGGTGTCAGCACCTGAGGCCTTAACTACCGGGATTGGGCATTATCTACACGGGTTCCCAAAAGACTCCCGTGCCCACAACTCACAGCCGGTTCACTGGTACCGAAGCTGGCAGCAGTTCACCTCTGCTACGCGAACCAGAAGAGTGGAGGAGCAGCTCTACAGGAGCACCCCACCACCAGCCAACTTCCAGTCGTCTAACCAGCGGTGTACCCACTGAGGGATCCAAGGCTCCCCAAAGCATCCAGAACGTACATCATGGATAGGGCATTGAAGCAGCCTCCCCGTACCCGACCTGGTATTCCTGGGCGACACTGGAAACAAGTTAGGTAGAATGGAGGAACACTTGCGGATCTCTGAGGGACACTATCACTGCTGAAGTCCACCCGGTCTACTACTCAACCACTGTATGCCATGTATTGCCTACTGGTTACAGTAAAGACCCGTTATAGAGACTTTCTGTGTCTGTGCTTCCTTATGAACTGTCCGTCCGCACAACAAGGTAACCGCAGCTGCCGCACAACATCTTGAGCAGCTCCAGCCTCCGGGGATCACCGCTCAGCCTGTGGGGAGCGTAACATCTTGCTGCTGTCCATCCCCCGGAGGTTCCGCAGCGTCGGTAGCCCTTACCGAATCTACTCATAGGTGGCGTCACGAATAAATTAAAAACCCCTTTAATCTGTTCCACCAAGACGTCTTCACTTTTGATCTGCACTACACCGGGCCCCACTACCGGCAGGCGCGGTCCACCCGTGACAAGGAGGAAGGAAGCATCGCCTGTCTAAACTGGAGTCCCGGCCACGGTGAGTCAGAAAATGGCGTCACGAACAGGATACGAGCAGGCCCGTTACCCAATGGGTATAATGTGCTTAAAATGGACTTTATTGTCTACAATTTGGACTTTGTTCGTCCCTAAAAGAACTTTCCCGCCTTTTCACCATTGGGTCAAGATGGCGCCCAAGATGGCGTTCCCGCCACAAGAAGCCGCCACATGTAAGCCCAGGAGTGAGTCAACCCCCCCTCATCGTGGGAGGGCTAAAGACAAAAGGCGCCAAACTCTTTGTCCGCCCTGATTGCTCGAATCAACCATGGGGGCGGACCCCAAAGACTTTTCCCACGATTGGACTACAAAAGCCCAGAGGAAATGGGAGTGTCAAAAACAATCAGAGAGAAGTTCTTCACCAGCTTTACAAGAACGTTTTACCGGTTCAACGGGTGTGGTTTCCCTCCAAAGAAGAGAATGGCCAGCATGAGACTCCAAGACCTAATGCAGGAGGTCGAGGCGGAGGCCAGAGCAGCCATAGGCCAACCGGGTCCGGATCCTGCCCTTACCATAGACGGCAGCCCCGACTTCTGGCTAGAGGCTCTACAAGACCTCCGGGTGCGGTTACTAGAGACTGTGGAATGGACGATTCGCAGCTGGAGTGCGACCCTAGGCAGACGACTACACCATGCGATGCAGCAGAGCCGACCGGGTACAGCTTCTCCAAGCCCAGATGATGTCACCAGTTTCTCAACTGCCTCACCGTCGCCCACCACCTGTCCTGCTCCGTCACCAGAGCCAATAGACTGCGTCATTCCGGTGGAGGCTGCAACTCGACCCGTTCCAGCGACTAATATCGCAACCGACCCCGTTCCTGAACCGGAGCTTCTATCACGCTCCACGGAAGAACTTGATCTCTACCAGGTTCCCACCGAGGAACCCGCGACGTGTTTCACAAGTACAGAGACTGTCGCCTGTTTTATCCCCGTACCGGAGGCTTCCCTTGCCATTGCCGAGGCCTACCTGGTAACCGGGATTGAAACACCTTTACCTGCGGAAACAGATGAAGAGGCAGGCAGCCTGGAAGCCCTGCAGGACGTCCCTACGGAAGGATCCGCAGCACCACCGCCCTGTTGTACAACGGAACTAGCTTCAACATCTCCAGCCAACAAGCAGCCTGATGTAGTCATCGAGGAAGAGGTCGGAGAGGATGACGACGAGACCCACAGCACCGCTGAGGATTTCGACACCGGGTTCGCTTGGGGAGACAACAAGGAACTTCCTACCGGGCATACAGCTCGGGTACACTAGTCGGGTGCAATGCCGACACCTTCCCCTGTGCCGTTCCACCGGGTGCCGATTCAGACAGCCCGCCAAGTTCAAGCTTCCCGCCAAACCACCAGCTCCATTACTCATCTCTACACCCCGAGCCGTTATGACGGAGATGTACACCAGAGACGACGAGAGGAGTGGCAAGCCCGAGAACGCGCCAACATGCAGGCCCGTTCCGAGGCTCGCCGCCAGCCGCCGCTGCCTGATGAACTCCGCCGTGAAGGTAGAATTTCCACCTTTAATTTACATACCGGGTGGGGGTTCGCTTGGGAGGTGGGTTTGAATGAGGAGGTGTTTGTGGGGCGCCGGGACGTTGAGTCAAACTTGCCAAGAGGACATCCCGATCGCGACCTATACCGGGGCGATATTATCACCTATGAGCGCTACGCTTGTCCAGATGGGTGGTTCGCTATCCGGGTGCGCCATCGTTCTCCGTGCCAGTGACTTTAAAACTTGAACTCACTCAATGACTCTGTTCCCGTTAATCACTGACTGTGAGATCTTGCGGCTACAGCCTGGACTCTAGTTAAAGGACAGCCGACCGCACGCCGGGTCCGCACAAAGTGATTACCTGTTTCTTTGTTTATGTCACCAAAGCATACCTTTACCTGTTTTTCATTTTAATAAAAGTGTGTCATATATGTTATAAAAATACAAAAACCTCTGTAATGTGAGTAGTGTGACGCTTGGGGACAAGCGTATTCAACCAAGGGGGAGTGTGGCGCCCCGCAACGAGTGCGTCACAAGGGAGTATTGCAGCCGCAATATTCTCTGACACAGCAGTGATATAGTTAACTTTGAGATCCAACCCAACATGCATCACCTAGAACAGAGGGCCAATCCTAGGTCCTGGTGGGTGGAGTGTTAGGGAAGTGTAGGAGAACACACAATAGTCAGAAAGAAGAGAAGAATCTAGAACCTGACAAGAGCAGACTAGAACTTGGAGAGGAGCGGGGGCTCCGCACCCCGTGCGGGCCCCTGGGCCGTCACCGGTCGGGTGTCAGCACCTGAGGCCTTAACTACCGGGATTGGGCATTATCTACACGGGTTCCCAAAAGACTCCCGTGCCCACAACTCACAGCCGGTTCACTGGTACCGAAGCTGGCAGCAGTTCACCTCTGCTACGCGAACCAGAAGAGTGGAGGAGCAGCTCTACAGGAGCACCCCACCACCAGCCAACTTCCAGTCGTCTAACCAGCGGTGTACCCACTGAGGGATCCAAGGCTCCCCAAAGCATCCAGAACGTACATCATGGATAGGGCATTGAAGCAGCCTCCCCGTACCCGACCTGGTATTCCTGGGCGACACTGGAAACAAGTTAGGTAGAATGGAGGAACACTTGCGGATCTCTGAGGGACACTATCACTGCTGAAGTCCACCCGGTCTACTACTCAACCACTGTATGCCATGTATTGCCTACTGGTTACAGTAAAGACCCGTTATAGAGACTTTCTGTGTCTGTGCTTCCTTATGAACTGTCCGTCCGCACAACAAGGTAACCGCAGCTGCCGCACAACATCTTGAGCAGCTCCAGCCTCCGGGGATCACCGCTCAGCCTGTGGGGAGCGTAACATCTTGCTGCTGTCCATCCCCCGGAGGTTCCGCAGCGTCGGTAGCCCTTACCGAATCTACTCATAGGTGGCGTCACGAATAAATTAAAAACCCCTTTAATCTGTTCCACCAAGACGTCTTCACTTTTGATCTGCACTACATCGGGCCCCACTACCGGCAGGCGCGGTCCACCCGTGACAAGGAGGAAGGAAGCATCGCCTGTCTAAACCGGAGTCCCGGCCACGGTGAGTCACATAGGCAAATGTATCTGAACAATAGGATCTTAATAGAAGACCTACATCAGACACTAGATGTCTTGAATGCGCAGGGTAGCCAGGGAAGTGGACAAGGGCCACACACCAGCCCAGACCAGGCAACCTACACCAACATGTAGGGTTTTTTATTGTAAGTGTACCCTTTAAACGGGGGGTCCTGTAGACATACTGTGTCTGTTGTTTTATTTTGTTGAATTGTACCCCACCAAAAAAATGTCATATGAAGCAAATACCGTATATACTCGTGTATAAGCCGACCCGTGTATAAGCCGACCCCCCTACTTTGGCCCCCAAAATCTGGGAAAAACTATTGACTCGTGTATAAGCCGAGGGTGGACCCCAGCACAGGTATACAGCCCTCAGCAGTGTGGTATACAGCAGCCCCTGAGGTATATACAGCAGCCCCAGTGGTAGTATACAGCAGCAGCCCCAGTGGTATACACAGCAGCAGCCCCAGTAGTTAGTATACAGCAGCCCCAGAGGTATATACAGAAGCCCCAGTGGTAGTATACAGCAGCCCCAGAGGTATATACAACAGCAGCCTCAGTGGTATAAACAGCAGCAGCCCCAGGGTATATACAGCAGCAGCCCCAGGTTATATACAGCAGCAGCCCCATGGTATACACAGCAGCATCAGCCCCATGGTATACACAGCAGCAGCCCCATGGTATACACAGCAGCAGCCCCATGGTATACACAGCAGCAGCCCCATGGTATACACAGCAGCAGTCCCATGTTATATACAGCAGCAGCCCCATGTTATATACAGCAGCCCCATGTTATATACAGCAGCAGCCCAATGTTATACACAGCAGCAGCCCCATGTTATACACAGCAGCAGCCCCATGTTATATACAGCAGCAGCCCCATGTTATATACAGCAGCAGCCCCATTTTATATACAGCAGCAGCCCCATGTTATATACAGCAGCAGCCCCATGTTATATACAGCAGCAGCCCCATGTTATATACAGCAGCAGCCCCATGTTATATACAGCAGCAGCCCCATTTTATATACAGCAGCAGCCCCATTTTATATACAGCAGCAGCCCCATTTTATATACAGCAGCAGCCCCATGTTATATACAGCAGCAGCCCCATGTTATATACAGCAGCAGCCCCATGTTATATACAGCAGCAGCCCCATGTTATATGCAGCAGCAGCCCCATGTTATATGCAGCAGCAGCCCGAGGTATACAGGCCCCCCCCCCCAGAGGTATACAGGCCCCCCCCGTGCTCCTTAAACCTGTAAAGGAAGATGATTATACTTATTGCTGTCCGGCTGCCGTCCCCGCTCTCCATCGCGCTCCTCCATCTGCATCGCGCTCCTCCATCTTCATTCACCGGCTTCCGACTTCCTGTGTTCTGCGCCGACAATGACGTCATTGTCGGTGCCGACAGGAAGCCGGAAGATGGAGGAGCGCGATGCAGATGGAGGAGCGCGATGGAGAGCGGGGACGGCAGCCGGACAGCGATAAGTATAATCATCTTCCTTTACAGGTTTAAGGAGCACGGGGGGGGGCCTGTATACCTCTGGGGGCGCCCGTATAGTGACTCGCGTATAAGCCGAGGGGGTAACTTTTCAGCCCAATTTTTGGGCTGAACAACTCGGCTTATACGCGAGTATATACGGTATGTCTCTTTTGTGATGTTTTGAGTTTTATCAATAACGTGTGTTAAACAACAAAAACAAATCTCTGTGTTTTCTTCACACGTTACAGATAAGACGTAAATAATATTTTAAGCATTATACACCACATGTTATGAGTCACACAATGCATGCTGTTGCGTTTTCTAGACACAGCAAAAAACATCTGTATTGATGATGTGTGCCTGAAAAAAAAACTTAAGGCCCAGTGACAAAGTTATCCTGCCAGGGGCCTGACCCTTCGGGTGACACAAAATAATCCCCAAATTGTTTCCGCACGTGGAGTGCAGATGGCTTTTGCCGCCACCTAGGAACCAATACTACCGGTGGATACGGATTTGTTGCCTGAGGGACACATGAGGAATTGTCATTAGGCCGATCATGCAAACGCGTGAAATTATACAATATGACACAAGCTTTAATGACCGTATCAACATGTGTCTCACTCAGTTAAATGGGTGATATCAGTATGCGCCATTTGGCAGTTAGATTCCCAAATGTGCAGTCTGGCACGTGTTAACCTAAAATTAAACACACAACGCCGGTAGTCTAAGGAACATCTGGGGTATGGGCGCATAACTTACTGCCTCAACTGGAACACCTCATCACTAGTGATGAGCGAGTATGCTCTGTGCTGCTCGGTACTCGCACGAGTATCACTGTACTCGGGCTACTCGGCGAGCACCGATTAATCTCGCGATACTCGTGCTGTGCTCGTGGTCCTCATCCCTGCATGTTGGCGCGCTTTAGAGAGCCAGCCCACATGCAGGGATTGGCTGGCAGTCACTGCAATGCCACAGCCATGTTAGTTGTGGCATTGCAGTGATTGGCCGTCCCGCACAGCGTGACCGAGCCTTTATAAGACTCGGCTATGATGTGCTCTGCACACAGCCATCCAGACAGTGAGTGTAGGGAGAGTGTCTGCTGCTGCTTAGGAACAGATTTGCGGCCCTCATAGGTAGATCCGGAGCAGGGCTGCAAACTGCTGCTGACCACAACAGTCCTTCTCAGGACTAATCTAGGAGGATATAGGCAGGGTGATCCAGATCGGAGTCCAAGCTTTCCTGTGACCTGAACAGTCACCAGACTGTTATACTTAATAGCTTTATACAGGCAGGTTCTAAAATCCAACTTTCCTGTGATCTGAACAGTCACCAGACTGTTATACTTAATAGCTTTATACAGGCAGGTTCTAAAATCCAACTTTCCTGTGACCTGAACAGTCACCAGACTGTTATACTTAATAGCTGTATACAGGCAGGGTCTAAAATCCAACTTTCCTGTGACCTGAACAGTCACCAGACTGTTAAACTTAATAGCTGTATACAGGCAGGGTCTAAAATCCAACTTTCCTGTGACCTGAACAGTCACCAGACTGTTGTACTTGATAGCTTTATACAGGTTAGGGTCTAAAATCCAACTTTCCTGTGACCTGAACAGTCACCAGACTGTTGTACTTGATAGCTTTATACATATATTTGAGCAGCCACGTTATCACGAAGGGAACGTTGGCAACGTGTTTCAACAAGGGGTGGATGATGATGAGACACAATTGCCAGGAAGTCAGGAGGAGGATCAGGGTGCGGAAGAGGAAGACGACGTGGAGGATGATCCAGTAGCTGACCCAACCTGGCAGGAGGATATGCAGAGCGAGGACAGCAGTGCACAGGGGGAGGGAGGCATAGCATCCCAACTGGCAGTAAGAAGCAGGGTCGTGTCCGCAGGCAGAAGGCAGGCAACCGTTCCCCGAAACAACAACATGACACAAGGTGCCTGTGCAAATGTTAGGTCTTCCCGAGTCTGGCAGTTTTTTAAGTTGGCTCCAGATGACTCTAAAAAGGCCATTTGCAACACCTGCCATGCCAGCATCAGCAGGGGTACGAAAACTAGCAGCCTGACCACCACCAGCATGATTAGGCACATGTCATCCAAGCACCCGACTTTGTGGGAAGTACAACAGAGTCGAGGAGCGGTGCTTGCTGATGTCACTGCTACGTCTTCGCGTGTTCTGCGTGCGAGCCAATCCCCTGTCCATGCTGGCCGCGAACAAGCCTCCGGCCCTGCACCAGACGTTGCCCATGCACAAATAACACCACCATCAAGCATGTCCTTGTCCCAGCGCAGCGTTCAATTATCCATTCAGCAAACCTTTGAACGCAGGCGCAAGTACGCTGCCAACGCCCCACATGCCACAGTCCTAAATTATCAGATTTTGCGACTGCTTGCACTAGAAATGTTCACTTTCCGGCTGGTGGAGACGGAAGCATTCCGCGACCTGGTGGTGGCTGCTGTCCCACGTTACTCGGTCCCCAGCTGCCACTATTTCTCCAGATGTGCCGTCCCCGCATTGCATAACCACGTCTCACAAAGCATCACACGTGCCCTGAACAACGCTGTTTCAGCCAAAGTCCACCTAACCACAGACACGTGGACAAGTGCTTGTGAGCAAGGCCGCTACATCTCCTTGACGGCACACTGAGTTAATATTGTGGAAGCTGGGACCCAGTCTGAGCGAGGGACGGAACACGTCCTTCCCACACCAAGGATTGCAGGCCCTACCTCAGTCATAGTTTCACCCAGACTCTACAGCTCCGGAATGTCATGCTCCTCAGCCTCCTCCTCCTCCTGCGCATCCTCATCCACTTTACTCTCCACACCAGTCCCAAGCTGGAAGCACTGCAGCACTGCCTCTGCGAAGTGGCAACAGGCTGTGCTGAAGCTAATATGCATAGGTGACAAACCCCACAATGCAGAAGAGGTGTGGACAGCTCTGAAACAGCAGGAAGATCACTGGCTCACACCTCTGAACCTAAAGCCAGGAAAGGTCTTGTGTGACAATGGCCGGACCTGGTGGCAGCTTTGAGGCGAGGCCAGCTGACGCATGTTCCATGCGTGGCCCATGTGCTCAACCTGGTGGTTCAGCGGTTTCTAAAGTCATACCCAGAGCTGTCTGATCTGCTAGTTAAAGTTCGCCGCCTGTCTGCACATTTTCGCAAGTCACCTGCTGCTTCAGCAGTTTGCGTCTTCCGGCCCACAGACTGGTGTGTGATGTCCCCACGCGTTGGAATTCAACTCTGCACATGTTGGTCAGGATATGTGAGCAGAAGAGGGCAGTTGTTGACTACCTGCATCACCTAAGCCGTC